>QEPC01009477.1:1163202-1193946 GCA_003113815.1 Sphenodon punctatus | reverse complement strand
ATGCCTTCCCTGCTCCCCAAGTGCCTTTGTCCCTTTTATTACTTTGTAAAGTGCCATGTACACTGCTGGCACTATATAAATGTTTGTTAATAATAATAATAATAATAATAATATAATTAATAATAAGTCAGTGAGTTTGTGGAGTGGCTCAGAGTATAAATGGAAGTAGCTGAGTCAAGAATTAGGTCAGCAGTGTTGCCTGGGGAAGTGTTACCTGGGAGACAGTTGAGGCCTGGAAACACCTGGTGTTGGGTAAGAGGCATTGGGAATGCCTGTAAATTCCTACGAGAAAGACGTTCTGCTAAAGAACTAGAGAAACAGACCTGAGGAGGGAATATGGACCAAGACTTTTGGAGAGTGGGGAACTCTGGATGTGGGTAAGCCAGAAAGGGCCTAACCCCTAGACTTATGTGAGAACTGTGTTTATGCTGAATAAAAGTTAATTCCCTAAAGACTTTGTTGTAAATTGGGCCTGATCCTGACAAGACATATGCCTGGCAAGTCCCCTTCATCGCCAAAATGGCAGCGACGGGGTATTTGTTGAGCCCGACCCCCTTTCGGAGAAAGGCGCAGAAAAGGGGCCGTGGCGAGGAGGCTCGTTAAAGAGCCCTCCTTCGCCTGCAGTCGGGTTGCCATGGCAACCATCCTGATAGCGAGGCGGCGTAAGCGCGCCTTGCTGGACCAGGAGGGCTCCGCCCCTTTTAGGAGGGGAGGACCTCTGTGCTGCCGCGTGGAGCGGCATTCCAACACCGAGAGGCGAAGAGTCAGCCCACCCACCCCCTCCCTCTAGCACTGTGGTTTTGAAAACGGTTACCATTAGGGGACTGGGGAGAAATTTTGGCGGGTAGCCTTTTTAAAGGACTGTGTGTTTTGCCTCCTCGACAGTGCGGAGTAGGTTAAATAGGTTAATTTGGTATTGATTGCAATAATAAGTAATTGGCAATTATAAATAGCTAATTTGTTGTTCTCAATTCTGATTTGGCCAATTGATAAAGGAATTCGGATTAATTATAAAAGGAATTGATTTTGAATGTTCGAGGTTATGAACATTATAAAGGAAGGTGATAAGTTTAGTCAACGTCGCACTCCGCAGGGGTCCAGTATGCCATGATAGGTTTAATAGGTAGGTTATTAAGGTATTAAGAGTCATCTCATTAAGAGATGGGGAGATGATACACAGCGTAATGCAGGGCACTGTGATCATGTTCCCTGGGAGTGGTGTCTTAACAGGGTCCGCAGGGACATGCGCTGTCTTCGAACCTGGTGGATGATTCACTTCTTACTCGTGCCCATAGTTGGGCTGTCCCCCCCCTTCGGCCTTGCCCTGTCGAAGGAGGGGATGTTGGTGGGGAGAGCGAGGGAGGTAGTGGCCCCCCTGATTGGGGGGGGGGGTTTGACCTCCTATAGCTCAGCAGGTCTGGAGTCTGGGGGTGATATTGGATGCAGATCTCCGCCTGGAGTGGCAGGTGGAGGCAGTCACGAAGGCTGCCTTCCGCCAGTTGCATCTGATATGGAGGGTACGTCCGTCTGTCTCCGGCCCAGACCTGGCCTCCCTCATCCATGCCTTCGTCACCTCGAGGCTGGACTACTGCAACGCGCTCTACGTGGGGCTTCCCTTGTTCCTGGTTCAGAGGCTGCAGCTAGTGCAGAATGCGGCGGCCTGCCTCCTTTCGGAGACGGGTCTTCGGGAGCACATAACACCTGTGCTCTGGACTCTGCACTGGTTGCCGATAGCGTGCTGAGCCAGGTTCAAGGTTTTCGTGTTGATCTATAAGGCCCTTCACGGTCTGGGCCCCTCGTACCTCAGGGACCGCCTCGCCCTCCACGCCCCAGAGCGGCTCCTTCGGTCTGCCGGGGGTGCCTTCCTGGAGGCCCCCACGTCAAGCGGGAGGCCACAATGGAGAGGGCGTTCTTGGTGGCCACGCTGCGCCTTTGGAACTCCCTCCTGGAGGAAGCTCGCCTGGCCCCAAGCCTTCTGACATTCTGGCGAAGTTGTAAAACCTGGCTGTTTTCCCAGGCCTTCGGGGATGGGGGTGGTTGTGGGTGGGTTAGAGGGTTTTATCTTCCCTACCCTAATTATTGTTTTAGTGAGTTCCTGGGCCCTGTTTTAATATTTGAATTGTACTGATATGTTTTAATTGTTTTTAGATATATTTTATATGTATTGTTTTATTGTTGTAAGCCGCCCCGAGCTGTTTCTAGGAGGGGCGGGGTAAAAATCTAATGAATGAATGAATGTTGTTTTGTGTAGGATACTGTCAACGGAGGGCACATCCGGGCAGTACCTGAGTTAATAAGTTCACATTAGTGAGATGGCATACTGGACCCAAATTGCAAGGTGCAATTTTCCCACCTGCCTACAAGTGATGATTTAAATAAAGAGTGCGACCAGTTTTATACCAAAATAAGTCTCTGTGTCTCATTGGGTGCATCGACAAGAGGCACCCTGCCACTCGTAGACAGAGGGTTCTTCAGCCGCGTTTTGAAACCACCCTAGGAGGGAGATTCCACTATCAATCTTCCATTGCCCACGCATTCACCAACTTTTTTGTGGCATTCTTTTAGATATCTGAAAACAGCTACAATGTCTCCTCTTCCATAGTATTCCTTTCTCTAGTGTAAGCATACCTAGTTCTTTCAGCCTTTCCTCATATGGCATTGGTCACTTTATCAGCCTAGTTGCTCTCCCCTGAATCTTCTCTTTATTTTGAACTCATTTCATTTTTGGATTACCTAGGGAAGCTTATGCTGATCCTCCACACCACAACCACTTTAGGTAGCCATTTGTCTTGGCTACAGCTACAATTGGGTACCCGGCAATTTGGGCACCCTAACGTGAATGACGGGCTGCCTGACTCACCTCACCGCTGGGCTGCTGTTCCTCCGGTTCAGTCTCTGGTTATTGCTCCCTGCTCCTCCCTGGTGTGCACACTGCTCAGCTGAGCTGAGGACTTCCCTTCTTGGCTTTTTCTGTGTGTGTGTTTGTGTGTGTGTGTGGAAGGGAGAGAGGAGGCACAGGTCGGGAGAATGCCTCCTCGCTTCCACCCTGCTCAGAAAAATATAATAGAGAAATTATAAGGCCAAGCGAGGAAGTCTACCGCTTGGCTGAGCAGTGCATGGGCCGGAGAGGAGCAGGGAGCAGCAAGCAGCAACCAGGACTGGAGGAGCAGCCAGATGTGAAGTGAGTCAGCCTGGGGGGCCGTGGGTGCCAGGATCAGCATCCTGGGGCATCTCAGGGCATCCTGGGATGCCCCAGTAATAGCTGCATATTTGGGCACCAGGCACCCAATAGGCGGCTGGATACCCCATTGTGTGCCCGCTGGAGGTGCCAAAAATGCAGGTATTATCCACGGGTAGCAAATGCGCTACCCGAGCCGTTGTAGCTCTAGTCTTGGCTTCTCACCCCCATACTGGGTATTTAAGTTGACATTGGAATATTGACAGGCCAGTGTTACTTAATGTACTTTTCCACAATTGTCAATAAGGCTAAAAAGCATTAAATTGACGTTCTTTTGTTGCAGACAATGGGTCAGCTTCTGAGAAGGGCTCCGCAACTACTAATGGGGCCAGATTATCAAAGGATCCCAGACTGAATTTCTCCTACGAGTCGCACTCCTTTGAAAATCTGGCCATTACTGACGCAACACGGTGCCCCACTCAGCACTTGTGAAAAATCTGATTCTTATTTTGGCACTTACATATATAAGGTAAGGACCTTATATATGTATTTACCTGATACCATGTAAGTACCCTATATATTTGATTATCTGGCTCTACAAATATGCCTACAATATAAGCCCTCCACGTCCAGACACCATGTAGGAGAAATTATATTTGTTCACATGTGGGAGGTATCCAAATATGGAAGGTATGTTGTAAATCTGCTATTGAATTCTCACAGTGCTAAATAGCTGATCAGTTGCTGAACATTGTCAAGGATTCTCTACCCGTTACAAAACAATGCAATAATATCATGTAAAAATCTCTATCCCCACCTGTTAAATGCTCTGCCAAAAACAAAAATTTATTTCTTTTCTCACCGGCTGTGGAATACGCTCAAATCCGAGGGGAAGGGAGTTCCATAATACTGGGGCAGCCAATGAGAATGCCTCTCTGTGGGACCTTGTTTTATGGACAAGACTGGATGGTGGGACCTGCAAGACGGCACTCCTGACCAAACGCAGGGGTCGTAATGGCTCATGGAAGGAGAGGGAGTCTTTATATGTTCACATCAGACAGCATCAGAGTCCTTGGCCACCTTTCCCGCATCTTTCCCTTTCCTATCCTGGATGGGAGTTTTGTACTTCTGGGCCTTCAGTCCTGGACACTGAAGTTCTGGTTTCCATGGGTTCAGAGGTTTCACTTACTCTTCCATTTGGGCCTTTGGCTCTACAACCCGGGCCAGCGGCCAGCATGAGTCCTCCTGCCTAAGTTTCCGAGTAGCGTTCAAATGAGTAACTGAGAAAAGGGGTATACCCATCAAATTTCTGGTACGTGAATCCAACTGAACACTTTGGGTACTTTTCAATACCTGAACCACGGAAATACCGAAAACTGGTATACTGAAATACTTACAACTGGTATACCAAAACACCCATTTTTATTCCGATTTCATCCTGTATTTGGGGGTATTATTTTGGGTTTCTAGGTCATTTCTGGTACTCCAAAAATTGGTAACTGAAATTGAGGATTTCTGAGTACTCAGTTGGTATCTGGGTGCCTATAACTACAGTTATTACTCGGGGGTTACCAAATCAGGTACCTGTGTCAGCTCTACTTCTGACTCCTCTGGCAGCTTGCAGCAGACTGAGTCGCTCTTCGGTAGAGCTGAAGTGAGTAGTGAATTTATTACCAGTGAGTAATATCCAAATTTTGGCGTAGCCTTTGGGGCCGATCCCATGCCCTGCACAAGGTGCGTATGGATCACGCGTTGGAGTTGCGTGCATCCCCATTAGTGGGGGATTGTGTCATGCGGAAAAGGGCTTGGAATTGCAGCCTTTGAGTTCCTGATCCTTTACCTGCAATGGATTGGGGACAGTATAGGACCTTTGGTACAGTGGTTCCAAAGCAGAACAGCTGAGCCACACCAGAAGGAAGGTCCCTTTCAAGGCACTAACTGTAAATGCTTTATATGAATATGACCAATATCCTGACCAAAGTAGATAGGTAGAGCTAGAGGTAGCTCTCCTGGTAGAGCTTTTGGAAAGGAAGTGGGGAGGTTGGAGGTTCAAGGTGCCTATAGGCAAAGTAACTGCATGGCAACCTCTCCTTAAAAGTCTTTCCCACCATTCCATCTTCCGCTGCTCTTGTCTGAACAGCCTGCAACAACTTGTCACTCTAAATTACACAAGTAGCCAGCTGATCTAAAAGGAGCCTCTCACATGGCCAGATCCTTATGGGGGGGTGGGGATAAGGGGCCCCATAATATAATAATGAATCCAGTTAGGATCTTAACTAGGATCAATGCCATCAAATACATTTTCACAAGTGTCTAATGGGCTTAGGAGCCTTAATCACACCAGAAGAGGTGACAGAAACACGCTCACTTGCAATTGGATTAAACCTACCCAGATTATCAAGTCGCTTCTTTGCATGACTTCATACTGCGTAATTCCAAATAAATGAATGATCACAATCTAAAATAAACAGGTGTAACTTCGAGACCTGTACAAGCCAAATGATAGGGCTTTTGTATTACTATGATAACACAACGCTAATCATGTTGCTTCCAGCTTTAATACCTTGACTTTTCAGACAGCATCCATTCATTTAATAAATGGCAGTGGGGATTGGGGAATACCATCCTTTTATTTATTTTCTTTTTTCTTTACAAGGATCACAAACTTAAATCTCTTTTATAAAAATGTGCCAATTACCCACATGCCAACTGTCCCAGAGATGCTCTCTGACCTTACAGTTGGGACAGTCAGTTCAGACATGCAAAGCTTTTCCACAATGAAAGAGCCACAGGGGCTAAATTTGGAGATGGCATAGGTGGGCGGGTGTCTGCTAACCTCCATGGAAGTGCACTCACGCATGCTGCTTCTGAATTTTAACAGATTTTTAACACCCTAACAGACAATGGGTGGATGGATGGATGTGGAACCTGGCCACCATCGGAGCTGCTCCAGGGGAGCACCCCCACCATCTGTCCACTTTCAGCCCTGCTTAGGTCCACAACAGACGGACCGGCAGTTTCCCTGGTCCGTGGTCCATCTGCTCAGTACCCCACCCACAATGTACAGTTGTGAGCAATTCCCTACGCTCTAGGCTGGCACCTGCAACTCCATAGTACTGAATGGGGGTGCAGGTGGGTGGGTGTGTGTGTGTGATGGCTGGGTGTGGAACTGCAGCATGGATCCACCCAACAGACGTACAGCAACTCCATGTTCTGCTGTTGCCCCGGGTTTGGCCAGCCTGTTCCACGCAGCATGCTCCGGGATGTTCTGGATCACCACCAGCTGGGCTGCCGCAGCCTGCTCCACTTACACATCCAGTGGGCACCCATTGGACAGACTGGCCGACCCAGTGGTGGAACGGGCTGGCGCAGGCAGAAGCGGCGCTACCATCCGAAATCGGGGGAGAAGACAGAAAGAAATTGTGTGTGTGAATGAAACAAAACATGTAGTTTAAGGAATTAGCAGAGGAAAAGCAAAAGGAGAGAGAGCGGGAGTAAGAAAGATTTAGACCAGGAGTGGGGGACCTCAGGCCTGGGGGCCAAATGTAGCCCCTGGCAAGGATACATGTGGACCCTTTCCAGTTCCTAGATTTGGCCCTTGAATAAAGTTCAAACACCAAAGCACTGAAAAACTGATCTCTGGTTAAGTAAGCCAAGATGAGGGCATGCACACAAGGATAGGTAACAGACCGATGGCACAGATCCGTGAACTAGACAATCCTTTTCTTGAAAATATTCCTTATGCACCTCTGCCCCCAGCTTCTGTGCAGCCCTAAGAGCTTTAGTAATATCATTTTAATATATATTATATTATCAATCTATAATAACAATAATAGTATCATTTCAAAGTGCCCCCCCGGGAGGGAAATGTTCTCCACCCCTGATTTAGACAGTAGCGGTGTGACTGTGTGACTCACTGATCTGGTGTGCATCATATCAACCCCTTCTTTATGCCTGATCCACAGAGTATATGTGAGTTTGTTACAGGCTAACTACTGAGCTGGCCATCTTCCGCTCAAGCTGTAGTGACTCATGTTTGGGGTCTTGGAGGACTTCAGTTAGTTGCCTGGTCCTTTTGGCCCAACAGGTGGCCATCACTGCTGCAAGCATATCTCCCAGTAATCTCCAGCTGTTAGAGGGACGTGCCCCACCCTCTTGGACAATAAGCTCCACCCCTCAACCCCCGCTCCGTGAAACACTTACGCAGATGCCCCTCCCAACATTCCAAGTGCCAAAAGAGGGACAGAAACTCTTCTGCTTCTCATTTCACTTAGTTTCTTGTCATTATATCATCTTCCCGTTATCCTTTTGAGTGCTTTTCATGGGAGACAACCAGAAAAGAGGTGAAAAAAGCCTGAATACCAGTGTTTTTGTCACTCTCTCTCCTGAAAGAGAGGAAGTTGGATTCAGCACCCAATGAAAGATTGTCCTTCCTAAGGAGGGACTGTTGGGAAGTATTTGGAAATAGGATAGACCAGATCCACCCATGATGGTACGTGAGCTGCATGCTGCATCTTCCCACGATATTATGCCTTGTGAGGAAGACTCTGTCTGCACTGCCACCTTCTTCCTGGTGGTAGGAAAGAAAACATAGCTTGATCTCTCTATGGCTTCTTCTTGCTGCTTACGATTCTGCCCTGCATCAATTGCAGGCTCAGCCATGCTGAGCATCTGCGGCTGGTCTGGAAAAGGAAAGTTGTGAGCACCTTGCACGCATCAAAACCCAGCAGCTTTTCTGACTAAATTCAAGTTCATCCTATATGCTGCAGGCAGACAATGTAGCCTGATAGATTTGGTTCTGGGAATCCTAAATTCAGATCCCGGCCTCACTGGATGGGCTTGGGCTTCTACTGGTCTTTCAGGTTCCGTTCCCTGTTTGTAAAATGGTGTGCTGAGGACAGGCTTGACCAGCCCTCTTATGTCAAGTGAAGCCACTATGTGTGTGTACGCGCCCAGGTTAGTGCTATCACCCACTGGGAATAAGTCATTAAACCGGAAGTACATTTTCAAAGCAAACAACGAATGCAGTCAATTCACATTCATTTTTGCAAAAATGGATATGGTATTTGCTTCTAGTTTTGTGTGCAGTTTCAAATCTTCCCTTATATTAGTATTTCAGTCACTTCATTATTTGGGCATTTCAATATTCAACACTTTGGTATTTTGGCATTTCATGATTCCGTACTCTGTGTCTTCAGCAATGCTATTGGGAAGGGATTGTTTGTATTTTTGAATGTGACTGTGATTGGTCTATCAGTAGGATGCAACACAGCACAAAATTACTAAAAAACTGAATAATGAATAAAGAAACTGAGGAAAACCAAAGAGACTGCAGTGACAAATACCAAAGCAAAAAATCTAATAAAGTAAACGAAGTGCTGAATACCAAAATAGAAACAAAACAAAGTGAATTTTATGACAGTAAAGATGACAAATTTGGATTGAACGAAAGCAGAGAACACTAAACCTACAACAAATACCTGAAAAACGATAGCAACAGGTTAACCCAAAGAAGGCGGTTTGGGAAATAACTGATATCCATTTACGTTCTGTCATATATCAGTTTGGGTTAGATGGTTGGTTTTTTTTTCTTTTTCATTTTTTTGGGTAGGTGGGTTGGTTCATTTATTTCAGAATTTTGATCACTTTGGTTTTTTGGTTCTGTCATTTTGGCAATATTAAT
This sequence comes from Sphenodon punctatus, assembly GCA_003113815.1. NCBI lineage: Eukaryota > Metazoa > Chordata > Lepidosauria > Sphenodontia > Sphenodontidae > Sphenodon > Sphenodon punctatus. Next base: position 1,185,085 of record QEPC01009477.1, on the reverse strand, counting down.
AGGGATGGGCAAAGAGAATGCTGTTCAGATGTTCGATTTTTCAGTTCGAAACCTGAGTTCGGGTTTGGCTGTTTGGTTCGTTGGAGTTCGGTTCGGCCGAAATTGGCCGAACATTCAAAAAAGTGCTATGGGTACTGAAACCGAATTTTTTTTGGTATCAGTATTTTTGGCCCTGAAACCACCCCATATGCCAGGAAGTCTGCTGCTCAGCTGCCTCCCCCTTCCAGTCACATTTTTCCCACCCAAAGTCACATTTTTCCTGCCCCCGAACTCATCCAAACTTTTCCAAACTGTTCGGAAGTTCGAGCGTTAAGTTCAGAAGTTCGAATCGGTCATCCGAACAGGCCGAATTCAGGCCGAACTGTTTACTTCTGAACCGCATTCACACATCCCTAAATGTTAGTAATATGTGGTGGCCATTTGCTGCAGGAGAGCTGGAAGAAGGTTAGGTTTTGCATATTTTATTTTATGTTTAAAATGGAGTGTTTTTTGTGTGAGATCTGGGGCACATGGGTTACAGCAGAAGAAAGGAAGTTGGGAGGATGGGATACGGATTGAGGTGGGATTTGTGGGAGGAAGAGGTAATTATGTATTTGTATTATGGTGTGGTGATCTTTCATTTTTTCATTGATTGTACTAATTGGGTGAAAGAGAAATGGAAAGTGGTGGTAGGGGTTGAGAAGGTGATTTTTATTGGGAACTTTTATCTATTTTATTGGGTCTTTCTGGGAGGGAGGTGGTGACTGAAATCATCTTGTGGTTTTTTTTTAGTATATTGTACACGGCTCTGAATCTTTTGTGAGAGAGAGGCAATAGGGCTGAAGTGACAACTCCTTTTTCTGCTGCACTATTTCATTCAGCTTTTCCGCTAGTATTCCGCAAATTCCGCTGGCATTCCGCTAATTTGGAACAATCTCTGAAACTGTCGGAACAAACATTGTTCCGCTACTTCGCAGTGCCGATGAAAACTGCGGAAGATTGAAACTGTCAGAACAAACATCGTTCTGCTATTTTTGCAGCTTCTGGAAGTAGCAGAATGAAAGCGGAATGGCAGAAATAGCAGAATGAACATCTCTACCGTACCGTGCCGCTCATTGCAGAAGAGGTTTGTCCAACGGCTTGCTGTTTCAGCCCTAAGAGGCAAAACAAAAATCTAATCAAAACAAACAAATAAATATTGTGTATGTGCAATTACTGAAAATGACAGAACCAAAATACCAACACCCCTCCAACCCAAATAACCAAACCCAACAATCAAAAATCTCAAAGTGGAATACAGATGTGAGTGTTTCCATTTTGTTCACAGATATTTTGGGGGGTATTCTAGGGGCTACCCCAAAATATGAATAACGGTGAATACCTGTTTCATCTCTAGACAACACACAGACACAAAACTGCCAGTGTAGATCCAGGAAGAAACAGGCCCAACTGCTGTTCCGAGAATATTGCTGTCATTTATTTTGATTGTACATAACCCCTCAAAAGACTTATTTGTCCAAACTTTTCCAATTATGTTAATCTTTTTGGTATAAGAAAGCAGTTCTCTGAAATGATTGTAGAGAGCTTAATCGACATTGACTGAGTTGAGCTGTGGAAGTTGCCAAATTTACTTAGCAGAGAAAATCTCATTTTCTGTTTCTGAAAGAGTTTACCTTGAGTATGCCAACCCTGTTAAGTCAAGCATATTCACCTAGCCTGCTGTGTGGAAAAACCTTTGATAGAGCTCCAAATGAGAAGTTGTTCTATTATCTTAACAATGAATCCTTGGTAATGCTAATGGAACCTATGAGTCCTAACACTTAGCCTTAAGCCTTATCATATCAGGGAAGACATGGGTGGAAGATGCTCTTCAAACACTGAAGGAATAATCTTTTTCTGTTGGGTATGACACAAAGGTGATGTGAAGAAACTAGGATGGCAGCCAGTACTCATGGGTAATACCTGCATTTTTGGGTACCCCCCCATTGGGCAACCGATGGGTTACCCAGCCACCCATCGAGTGCCCAGATGGCCGGAAAAAGAATCCATCCTGAAAGTGCACTTGCCCAGATTTTCTGGGACTTTCTGGGATGCTGATCCCAAGCCCCGCATGGCTCCTGCCCTCACCCATGCTCCCTGGACTGACTCACCCAACCTGGCTGCTCCTCTCTACTGCTGCTTGGCTCCTGCCCACACCCACGCTCCCTGGGCTGGCTCACCCACCCTGGCTGCCCCTTCCTCCTGCTGCTGCTTAGCTGAGCCAGGTTTTTCTCACTCAGCTTTTCTGAACACTGGGAGGAGAGGGGTACGCAAGAGGGCCTCTCCCAGTGCACTCACCCGCATGAAGGCATTGCAGGCACAAGCCCTGTGCAACCCAGCTATGGGGACCATGACATTCATTTTCTGGCTGGAAGCTGCATGGGGCTTGGCAACAGGGAGGAGCAGCTGGGCAGGTGAGTCATCTCGGGTAGTTCAGAAGCCAGAAAGTCTGAGAAAGTCAAGGAAAGTCAGCATTCCAGGATGTTGAGTAGCCCGTCAAGTCATGTTTGGGCACCAGTTTGGTGCTCAATAAGACCCAGTAAAGTTGGACATCCCAGTTTCACTGGGTTTTCCATTTTTGTGGGTGCCTGGTTGCAGCTCTAGAACTATTATTTATTTTATTTTATGTAAAACATTTTCTACCTCGCCCCTCCTGCCACAGGCAGCTCGGGCGGCTTACAAATATTAAAAACAACAATTAAGACAACAATAAAAGGAGGACAAAATCACATTCCACCCCCACCTAAAATGCCTGGCAGAACAACCAGATCATACAACTTTTCTGAAAGGAGGGAAGATCCGGGGCCAGCCGGGTCTCCACCAGAAGGCAAACCAGCACGACTAGATACAATGATTGTATTTGCTGAACAATAAGGCAAAGCATATTCAGAATGTACTCTCTGCTATTAGGAAGCCATTTTGTACTCTACTGAATCTCATGCGCTCCTTAAAAAGATAATCACCCAGATTCTCCATCACCAGTCATTTCCAACTGATGGTTTGCACCCTAGAGCTGAAACAGGAGAACCATTAAAAATTGGCATACCTGTCAAATTCATGGTACCCAATTAAACTCAAAAATTTTGGGTACTTTTTATTACCCAAAGTGGTGTCCAACTGGGCACCCAAATTAATGTTTTTGTCTAGATTCTTTGAGTTCCAGTCACAGATTCTAGAACTTTTTCTGCGCTCTCCACCCACATGGGGTAATTTCTGGTGTTCAGAAACTGCAAAACCAATATTTCAATTTTCAGGTATTCATTGTTGTTCAGGTGCCAGTTCAGATACTCAAAATGGTACCCCAAAATGTGGGTATTACCTGGGGATACCAAATTAAGTATCCATTTCAGCTCCAGCTGCAGCCTGATATTGGGTTGGCACTTGGCAGAAGATGTTGGGGTCATGAACATATTACCGCTATACTGCACACATTTCAGATGGACAACAGCCCCACTTCTGCTCTGCTGTGACCCATGCAGATGGACAATAGCCCTGAGTGACCCATCTATCTAAAGGTGGCCTGCCAGATGTTGAAGTGGAGCAGAACCAGAAGCAAACAAATACCTGAAGTGCTGCTGGTGAGGCAGAATGGCAAACCCAGGGGCTGCAGCCCAAGGAGGAGCAGCTTTCTATCTAATGCATGGACGCATGCTGATGCTCCACTTTCAGCCAACCAGTGCCCTGGCAACACCATAGTGTTGTGGTCGCTCTGGCCTCCAACTCTATGGTGGAGAGGAGGTGCTGTGTGGGCTGATTGTGGGCTTGAGAACCCTCCAGGTTCTCTTAAACTTGACCCAGGTTGGGCTGGACGCAGGCAGACATGGGGGTGGAGATGGGGTGGAGGTCCGTAATTGGTGAGGGGGCAGAAGCATGGGCGCCGTACATGGGAGAGCACTTCAAATGAGTGGCCCCATGCACAGCCACCCTGTCCACGCTAAGGCTGAAATGGCAAGCCACCATGGTAGCTGGCTCCAACAGAAAGAGCTCTTCTGCCATGAGCGGCATGGTGCGATAGAGATGTTTGTTCCGCTACTTTTGTCTGTGACCTTCCACAATTTCCACCGGCACTTTCCGATATCTGGGTTTTCACGGTCATAGTGCGAAAGTAGCACAACAAAGTTTCTTCCAACACTTTCTGAGATTATTTCCAACACTTTCTGATAATAATTCCAACGTCGCAAAGCAAAGGGCGTGGAATTAGCGAAATGCCGGCGGAAAAGCTGTGGAAAGTCACAGGCAATTCCAAAATAGTGGAATGAAATATCGGCTCAGAAAAAGGAGTTTCCACTTCAGCCCTAGTCCATTCACCACCCACCCCATACCTGCATGGGGTTTTCATATCCAGAAAACCACACATCCAGGGTCACAGTTACTAGCACTCAGGTGAGTCTTAGAATTCGTGGGGCCCAGGGTGAAGATAAAATGGTGGGCCCCTACTGGCCCTATCTCCCAGTTGGCCTAACCTCTCTGAGTTTGCAAGTGGGTGTCAAGTCCCAAGGGGAAGGGCTTGGGAAACAAATTACAGCTTTTTAATGTTTTTGTCCCGGTAGGCCGGCTCGGTTGGTTGTAGGATGCGAACCTGAGCAATGACAATTCAGAAAAAAGGAAAGAACATGATTTTTCTGATTTTCAAATATTCCCAGAGCAAGAATCGCACAATCTGCCCCCCTCATACCTGTTTTGTGAAAACCCTTCAGAAAGTTAATTTAGGTACATATAATGAAACCTGAAAATATAAACCACACTAAAGCCACCTCGTGTGAAACGGAGGAGAGGAAAAGGGAAAGACATGAAGCACTAACAACAAAAACAGATCTCCGTCTTTTGAGAGAACATGCTCTAAAAGGAATGTCTGCAAAGCCATGGGAAAGGCACTAATGATCCACCAACAGATCTAATGGGAGGTATCGAAAGCAGACACACAAAGGGGTACAAATTATTAAAGACAAGAAAATACAGTATTTTCCTGCTAAGTGCAGAAGAGAGACTGGTAATGAGAGGTGTTGCATTTCTCTTGGCCCACAAATGACAATTTAATCGGGAATGACCTTGAAGAGCATGCTCGGGTTGGAATTGAAGTGAGCAGACTGCAGCTTTTCCTTTTATTCACACTCCAGAGCTCACGCTTGTCATTTCTTGGCTTGGGCCAAGCAATGAGCAAGCCAGATGACAGCCTCGTGAAATTTTCGGCTCTTTACAGCAGAGTCTAGCTCAAGCATTGAAGCCTACAACTGTGGAAGAATCAAACACATGGGAAAGCTTCTGCATGCAAGTACTTCATGCACAGTGAGTAGAGCTGAAATGAATACCCACAAAAACAGGTAGACCTGTCGAATTTCCAGTAGCTGAATCAAACCGAATATTCCAGGTACTTTCTGGTACCCGAACCTGTTTTTGATCGGGTACCCAAAATAACGTCAAACAGTATACCGAAATAATGACAACCAGCATGGCGAAATCCCAAATTTGTCCAGGATTTCAGGATTTTGGGGGGAAATCTGAAATTTTGGTAGACCGGTTATTGGGATTTTGAGTACTCACCAGCCTGGGAACTGAAATGGTACCTGAAAATGTGGGTATGACCCGTGGGTACCAAATCAGATATCTGTTTCAGCTCTAGTGGTGATTTGTGGCTTTCCAATAGCCTTATCTAATGTCCTCTGAAATAGGTGGAAGAATTAGGCTGCGTCTTAAGTGCATTTAAAATTTGTATTAAATAAAAAGAATTCATTTCATAAACCAAAGAGAGAAAGGCTTTCCTGCCTCTATATTATGATGTACGTCGCACTTTCAGTGTTCAAACAAAGTGCTATACAATTCTGTAAGGTAGAGCATTGTTATTCCCATTGTACAGACAGAGAACTGAGGCGGAGAGATAATGAATTGACCAAGACTACCCTGTGGGTATATGTCTAAGACAAGATTTAAACCCTGGTCCCTCAGGTTCAAGGCCAACACCTTATCTTCTAGGTTCCCTTCCCTTGGCACCTTCAGTCGCCATTCTGAAAAATCCAATGAAGTGGAAGAAGCAGAGACTTCTTGTCCTGTCCTGTCCCTTTGCCTGTATAAATCGATACATAGATAAATGGTATAAATAGATACCATCTTATCTGGCCTTCCATCCACAGCAACACAGAAGCATTACTGCCTAGAGCTGGATGGCCATGAACAAGAAGCTTGAAGGACTGAGAATCAGGACCAGAATCAACTGGCACTTGGCTTCCATGGATGGCCGATTTCTGAATAGGTTGGCCTACCACGGAGCCAACAGCCAGCCTTTCTGGGCATGTGGCTAAATTCGGTCCTATGTTTAGTTTTATCCATCTTCATTTTGTTTTCATTTTAATGTCACAGTAAAAATTTTATTTGATCATCTAAACACGGTCATAACTTTGGCCTGTAAACGTGTCTGTCTTCGCGTGCTGCCGCCATCTCCTCCCAACATTATACAAAATTGTTATTCTATTAAAATGATAAAATGGCAATGGCTTTTATTACATGAGTGATTTTTCCAGGGAAGAAGATGGCCTTTATGGCAGGCTTAGATAATAAACCACATGATTCACTCACACACTGGGGACCAATCCTGTGATTTCGGAAAACTCGGACGTTGCAAGCAAATAAAGTGATTATAGGGAGATGTCTAATAAACGTGAGTCCCAAATCTTATCTACCAGAACAGAATATTGCTAATATTGGAGGAGTCTATTTTCCACACTGCCACTTTGTCACCTTTATGTTTCGAACAAACAAACCACGTGAAGCCAACTAACAAGTGCTCAGGTATTCTCTGCAGTGCCATATAATAGACCCTGATATCCTCCCAGCCTTTTCTTCCCTACTGAAGTTGACGTGAGCCGATGGTTACCGGCTCTTTGAAGAATTGAGTTGCCTCTGCACAACCAGCAGGGGGAACTCAAATTAACCAACAAAAACCCTGTTCCTGAAACAGTGCTCACATTGTTGCTTGCACGCTAATAAGGAAGGAATCAAAGCAGAATCGGGCTGACTTCTTACCTACAAGAAAATGGATGAAAAAATAATGGCAATACTTTCCAAGTTCCCCAATTTTGGACAACAGGATCCGGCTCTTGCTGACAGAAGGGGCTTCAGGGGAGACCTTTCTTTCTTTACACTGCTATTTTATAGATGGTCATGACTTGACCAATTGTCTACCTTACATGTGTAAAGATGGCTTTGTGCAAATAGCAATTGAAAATAATATGTATCAGATAAAGAAAACAACTGATAGCTCTCTTAAAGTGCATAATGCAGGAAATGTATACAACACCCTGGAATTCTATCTAATGCCAGCTGATCTTAACTTTAGCTATGGGTGCTTTTAGACCACCACCTCCCCACCCACTACTCACCCACCATCCACCTACTATACATGTTGCAGGGCTTCAATGGTGCTCTATGCAACATGTATAATGGGTAGGAGGTGGGTGGGGAGGTGCTTGTCTAAAAGCACCCATTGTGTTCACTACCTAAACATTCTACAGAATACTGAAATTCTCAACTTTGCCTATACCTAAGCGAAATGTACATCTTAATTAGTTCAGGCATAGTTCAGGGACATTCATAAACAGATGACAATTATTTTTTGTTGTTGAATTTTTATACTATCTAGTCATTCCACAGCAGGGATGTGAATCTCTGGCCCATAGCCTAAGTCTGGCCCACGAGTGGTTTTTATCTGGCCCATGGATCCAGTCCCTATGCTCAAGCATTGAAAGAGTGAACTCAGGAGGACTGAGGGCATCCACTAAAGGATAAGGGATGGATCCATGGTAGAGATCTATGTTCTAGACCAGGGCTGGGCTTAGAATTTGTGGGGCACAGGATGAAGATAAAATGCAGAGCCCCTGGTGGCCCTACCCCCTTGGGGGCATCATCTACGGGACCCTATAGGTGGTCATGCTTGGGGCCCCGCTGAAAGGGAGTGGGGCACCCACACCCTGACCTGGAGAAAATGAGAATCACTGTGGGGCCCCTGTAAGTAGAGAACAGAGCACTGCAAGGTCTGGGTAGTTACCCCAGGTTGTCCTGTGGTAAGGTCAGCCCTGATCTGGACTAGGGCTGAAACGAGAATCAGATTGATTCTTATGAGAATTGAGAATGAGTACTGTCAGTGAGATCTTGAGAAGATCCCACAAACGGTCAGAGAGTCTCATGAAAATTGTGTCTACAAAGAAGACAAAACAAAACAAAAAAACCCAACAGTACACGTGCAAAATGGCAGCTGGGCTGTTGTGTGCATGGATGGCCCTTTTCCAAAATGGCGGTGATGCTGCTGGTGCCATGTGCATGCACAGAAGGGCCCGGTAGCCATTTTGTGCATGCACAGTTGTTGTCTTTGTTTCCCTCTCCCCTGTCATGGAGTTGGTGGCTGCAGAAAAGAAGAGAGAGAGAGACGCAAGACTTGGCACGTGATGTGGTGCACAGTGCCACACTTGGCTCTGAAAAGTAAATCTCAATCAAAAAATGGTTGAGAACTGGGGCTTTCCTTGATTCTCATAGGAATCAAGCTTCTTATCGATGAGAATTGATTAAAAAATCAAAACCCAGTTTCAGCGCTAATCTGGACCTTCCCCCTTCCTGAACACAGCCTTTAACTACCCTCAACTCAAACAGGACTTGCGGGACTTGTACTCATTTTCAAAGTGGCCCAAGGAGAGAAAAAGTCCCCACTGCCTTTCTAAAGAATAATTCTGAACTTTTCCTGGGGCACACACACTAAAGCATGATGTGTAGATTTTATTTTATTTTAATTTATTTACATTTATATCCCGCTTCCCCGATTAAAAAACATTTTAAATCCAATCCCTCCCAAAAACCAAACCCACGCCAACCCCCACAACAACCACCCACCTAATCCCTCTTCCCTAAACCCTTGCCCCACCTGCCAAATGCTTTACAAGACAGAAAAGTTTTACACCATTTTACCACCAAATTACACACCAGTTTATATGCTCCAACGTAAAAAATCTGAGATCAGAGCATATCAAGGCAGCCCCAGCCCTCAGAACTCCCAGCACAGCCATTCCCCTCTGCAGAATGCTCTGATCCGTAGAGCTTTGTGTGGATTTGGATTCAGCCCAGAATGGGGAGAAGGTTTCTCACCCTGGGTCCTGCCATAATGTGTCCCACCACATGTACTCATGCAAGGTTATGTTTTGTGTTGGAGGTTAATGAAAAACAGTTCATAAAGAGTAATCTGATGTCTGGTATTGAATCAGAAGGTCAATCCTAACTTATGAATACCACTTCATGTGACCCCAGCAAAGGTCTGGCTACCATGTCCAGACTGCTACACCAATTTATTAGGGATGTGCGATGAATGCAGTTCAGATGTTTGGCCATTCGGTCGTTTGGTTCGAAAACCGAGATCGGGTTCAGTTGTTTGGTTCGGCGGAGTTCAGTTTGGCCGAACATGGCCGAACATTCGAAATAATGCTATCGGTACCGATATCGATGCCGAATTCTAAGAATTCTTTCCGGTATCGGTATCATTTGGCCCCGAGACCACCCCTGGTCTCCACCCCTGGTGCCAAGAAGTCTGCTCCTCAGCTGCCTCCCCCTTCCAGTCATGTTTTTCCCACCTGAATGGGCCTTCCAGTCACGTTTTTCTGCCCCCGAACTCATCCAAACTCACCTGAACATGACCAAACTGTTCGGTTGTTTCCGAATTCAGTTTGGATGTTTGGTTTGGTCGTCCAAACAGACCAAGTTCGGTCTGAACTCCAAACTGCATTCGCACATCCCTACAACTTCTGTCTAAAGATTACATTATTCAAAGAAATCTAAGGATCTCAGAAGCAGGAAGAAAACACCTCACTCTGCTTTTAAACGAGATGCTCTGTTCATAAAATCACGAATTGGCCAAGGACCAAAGCTGTGACTGGTTGAATTCCAAACAATGCACATCCGAGCGCAATCCATCAGCATGAGTATGCTTCATGGCCCCTGAATGCAGCAGGAGATGGTTTATTTTTGCCATTCTGATTAGCAGTTGACACAGCAGGTCACACACCTACACAGCACGCTGCTTGCTGTACAGTAATGATTTCAGGGGAGATGGAAAATTGTTTTCACCAGTGGTCCTTGGACTTTGATTTTTTTGTGCAGAGATGAAACTTTGTGGAGATTTCCGAGTGCTGGTGAGAGGACGACGAGCACATTTGACTTGGAAGAAGAGCCAGATGACATGTTTCACAAGCTGCCAAGCTGATTTTGTGGGGTTCTAGCGGATGTATTTCTCCAGGGAATGCCTACTAACAACCTGATTGCATCTGTATGAAAATGGATCTGTGGCTGCTCAGCTGCCTTGTGTCTCTAAACAGTTGGAGGGAGCTTATCAGTGCTGGGAGGGGGAAAGGTCTTTCTTTAAAAAAAAAGGAAGAAATCATAGATTTGCACTCACGGGTAAGCTGGGGGTAAAATAAGTTTGGAACAACCAATGATCCATTGAGGCAATGAGGATAGTCAAAGTTTTTTGTTGTATGGGAGATTCTGCCAAGAACCGCAGGTTGAGTGATTCTGGAGTGGCACCTGTACCAGGCATTGTCTTTTCCACATTGCTGTATGCTGGTGACTCAGGGGAACTGAAGAACATTATTTTTTTGCCAGCCAGCAAACTCCCTAATTGGTGGACTGGATCAGTGCTGATTGACTTAAGACTTCTCTGACTCCCTGTATAATTTCCTGGGTCAGTCACAGAAATTTGTCCAGAGCAACTGGGCATTTATTTATTTATTTATTTGGATTTTTTGGCTGCCCCCCTCCTGCTACAGCAGCTTGGTGCGGCTCACAGTACATAAAACCAAATAAAGTATAAAAAAAATCCAAATCAATACTATATCAATAAATAACAATATCCAATAAAACACAATAAAACACTCAGGTACAGCTTAAAAGACCCTTCCTCCCTCGAACCCATCTCCTCACCCATGCCCCATCTCCCGCACCAAATTCCTGGCAGAACAGCCATTTCTTACACTGTCTCCGAAAGGAGCGGAGGACTGGGGCCAGGCGGATCTCCATCAGGAGGGAGTTCCACAGCCTTGGTGTGGCCACCGAGAATGCCCACCCCATCGTTGCCACCCGAGAAACCCAGGGGACTTTGAGGAGGGTGCTCCCAGCTGACCGCATGGGCTGATCTGGGACTTGGGGGGTGAGGTGATCTCAGAGATAGGTGGGACCCAGGTTGTTAAGGTCTTTACAGCTCAAAATTAACAGCTTGAATTAGGTCCAGAAGACTATAGGCAACCAGAGCAGAGCACGAAGCACTGGTGTAATGTGCTCATGACGACCCGTCCCCATAAGGAGATGGGTTGCCGCATTCTGCACCAGCTGCAGTCTCCGGAATGTCACCAGAGGTAGCCCCATGTAAAGCGTGTTACAGTAGTCTAGTCTTCATAGTCTAGTCTTCAAGTGATGAAAGCATAGATGATGGTGGCTAGATCGGAGTCCAAAACATACAGCCGAAGCCGTCGCACCAGATGTAATTGCCGAAATGCACCTTTCACCACAGCCACCACCTGGACATTCAGGCGGAGCTGCGGGTCAAGGAGCACTCCCAGACTCAGGACCTCAGGAACCAACGGATGGTGGACCCCATTAATGACGGGTGCCACCACTCCCTCAGCCCCTCCTACCAATATCACCTCCGTCTTCTCAGGATTCAGGTTCAGATGGATTGCCCTCATCCAGTCCCCCACAGCTGTCAGACATCAGGTGAACACCATGACTGCCGGGTCTGGGTCAGCTGAAAACGGGAGGTAAAGCTGGGAGTCATCAGCATATTGATGACACCGTACACCAAACCCTCTGACAACCTCGCCCAAAGGCTACATGTACATGATTAACAAGAGAGGGGACAGAATAGAACCTTGTGGGACTCCACATGTAAGGCCCTGGAAAGAAAGGACTGGAACCATTCAAGAACAGTCCAGTCCAGCCCATCCCGGCTCAGTCCTACAAGTGAGTCACCAACAACTCATGGTCAATGGTATCAAATGCAGCCGAGAGTTCTAACAGGATCAACAGGGTTGAACAACCCTGGTCCAACTCACAGCAAAGGTCATCGACCAAGGTCACAAGTGCAGTCTCAGTGCCAAAATCCGGATGAAAGCCAGGCTGTGAGGGATCGAGAAAACTGATCCAGTCTAGATGCTCCTGAAGCTGCCGAGCCACCGTCCATTCAATAACCTTCCCTAAAAAGGGAAGGTTAGGGACAGGCCGATAGCTGGCCAGGGAGTCAATGTCCAATTATGGTTTTTTGAGCAGAGGCCACACCACTGCCTCCTTGAGGCATCTCAGCACTCCGCCCTCCCGAAGGGAGGCACTGACCGTCCCCGCCATCAACGGCCCCAACATTTCCCGGCTGGCCTTGACCAGCCAGGACGGACATGGGACACAGGTGGCTCTGTCTGCCCCAAGAACATTGTCTGCATCAGTGGGCGACACCCACCGAAATTGATCCCATAAAACAGGACAAGGCGGAGCTTCCATTATTTCTGGTTCTCCTACTGCCATAAATGCGGCGTTGAAATTGTGATGAATCAGAGCAATTTTATCCACAAAAAAGTCAAAAAACATGCCACAGCGAGCACTGGAAATTTCCAGTTCCAGGCAGTTGTTATCTTCATGAACCCTTGCCTTGCCTCCAGCCCTCAACTTGTCTACCCTGCTGACGCAGTCTGACTTGTTAGTTTTCTGACCACTGATCTCTGTTCCCTGATTTGGCTCAGTCCTTCAGCTTTTAATCTCCTGGTTTGACCTTGTGTGTACCTTTGTACTTTCAAATCCCAATTCCGCTTTGCCCTCCCCAACTCCTCGCTCCCCTCTCCTAACTCTTGCTGATACCTACCACCCAGTACAATCTGTTACCTGAGGTCTGTGTACTGATATCCTCACCACATGGACCAGACAGACATCGTTCTCGATGTAACCAAGCCAAGCACATGCACTTGAGACCTTGCATCTTCGTGAATGTTACACCCATTGTCTCTCCCTCTGTTCCCCTTCCTTCATCTCCCCTATCATTCTGACTCTCAGATTGTAAGTCCTAGGGCAGGGACCATGTGCATTCCATTACATTGTAAAGCACCAGGTACAGTGCTGGTGCTATATAAATGCTTAATAATAATAATAATAATAATAATAATAATTTATTTTTGGTTGTGGTCAGCTGACTTCTCCGAGCTACAGCTGACCTTGTTCAGTCTCCCATCCTTCACCTCAACTGGGAAGTTGGCTGGGAGTCTCAGAGCAGAACTCATTAACCTTGTCAGGGCCTGCTCACCCTGCAATGAGGCAGTTGGAGATCCAGATGTAATCAAATGGATTCAGAGGTATTCGGGGGTACAAAATCAGTGGCTGAGCTAAGTCTCTGCTGAACAGCTGGCCCAAATATTTTATTTATTTTGCTTGGTTTGTTTTAACCTTGTGGAGTGTGTAATCTATTCCTTCATAAGTGTATGTACTGCACCTTTACATTTTCCTTCAGCTGTGTGCCCTTCAACTATGAATGTGCTGTAGGGTTCGGTGACACAGTGCTAATGTTCGCTAAGAAAAACATTTTTCTTGTCTTCCTTTGCTAGGGAGCATTACCCTGCTCATCGCCATTAACATTGATCTTTCATAGCGCTATTAAACCACAGAAACCTGCTCTATGAAACCAAGCTTCAGCCTACGTCACATAAATTTGGCTCCAGAAAAAGAAATACCAATACCTGAGCTTCCTCTGCGTCATGCTGCCAACCTAATTTTTTTAAAAAAACAACAACAACAACCCTTTTACACTTTGTAGTTTATAAGAAACCTATTTTATTTACTGTGTATAACTTTGGCTTTCCTCCGTCTCAGAGAACGCCTTATCCACACACTATGGAATAATAACTAAATAACTGAACAGCTAAAAAAATGAATATGTATTTCATCAGTATAACTAAAATAACTTTTTCTTTCTAAATAATAAAAAATAATAATTCTGCATAACCATACACAAAGCCAGGAAGAAGGGTTTGTAATTATATGTGCATTTTAAGTAGTCTAGGCACAGTGGGGGGTTTAAAGCATTCATATAAATTATACCAATCAGCACGGAAAGGAAAAAAAATAAAATAAGGACATCAAACATGACACTTTTTTATAACTGATGTACACGAGTACTAAATCACGGCAAAACAGTGCTTTAGAAAACAGAGGCTGAAATGTCATCATAAAATGAGTTTCAAGTTCCAGCTTTGCTGCCTCCGTAAATGCATATGATCATCTTAATGAAGTATTTTGAGAAGACATGATAAATCACCGCGTTAAAGGGGGATGTAGGATGTGAATATATTTGGAGATTATCATTTGGAGAATGAATGGGGTATTGTAAATGAATCCAAGTAATGAACAGCCCAGGCGGAGGTTTCATTTTCTTTTCTTTATGCAGTTGTTTGCTAAATCAGAAGGTTAAATGTAAAGCTTTGGCAGTTTCTAGTTCTTAGATGAAAGAAATTTGGGCTAGATTTTTTAAAAAAAAGAACCCAGCTTCTATTTAATCCATGTGCTCAATCCATCCGGAATTTAGACAGGGGGTAATTTAAGACATTATGAAATCGTGGTTCACCACCGTGGATCACGGTGGATCCTGTGTGGTGGCGGTGGATCCATGAATGTCTGTTTGCTCCCGGCCCAATGTTCACCACAGTGAACACCCGGACGGGATCAAATTGACCATGGTTCTGGCCCTCAGGCCAGCAGGAGGGCTACAACCGTGGTTAGATTGGCCACGATCCGGGATGGGCCAAAAGTAACATCGGTTACCTTTGGCCAATCCCGGATCGTGGCCCCGATCGCGGTACGGGATCGGGTACAGAGGCCACATTGGCTGCTGTGCCCGCCGGTCTCCCCGAGGGTGGGTGACCGAGGTTGCACGGCTGTGCAGTCGCATGTCACACCATGTAGCCCCACCCCCTCTGAGATTCCCTGGCGTGATGGAGCCGGCACGTCTAAAGGACGGCTGGCTTCATCACGGACTGGGATCTGAGAGAAATCCTGGTCCAGGATTCAGTGTGGCGGGCCAAACAGCCCGTCATGTCTGAAATTACCCAGGGTTGATAGATACAGAGTTCTCCACCCTTTAAAAATCTGGTGCTGATTTTAGGCAGAGCTGTCTTCAGGGATTTGGAGGTCCTGTGACCAGTGCTGATACAAATAGAAAATCATTAATAATTTCTGCATCCCATATTTTAATTTTAATTAACACATTGTGTTGACTAAATTATTATTTCACACGTATATGCTACGTTATAGCAGAATACCTGTTCATTGGACTAATTTAGCAAAATCAATTATTAGATTTTCGAGCAGTGAGGTTGTAAGTTTTGTATTCGAATTCTGGAACATTATGTGCTCATGTTCTCTCTTCATTTTGAACCCCCTTAAAATCAGGACCTCGTGTGGAGGCATATACCACACAAACCTTGTTTTGACACTGTCTGACGAGTCTTGGGGGCCCTTACAAACTGGGGGTCCAGAACATAGGTCCCTTGAGCTCACAGCTGTAAGGTGGTACTGATTAAGGGTGCTGAGCAATTGAAGATCTTCCCAACGTTTGTCAAATCCAATCCAATCCAATCAGCCTTATGGATAAATTACATGGGGTTCTTTGGTTATATCTAGTGGGCTCTTGTCACATATTAGAATGAAATTGTGTTTTTTTGGAAACCAGAAGTCCTAGGATGCAATCTTCTCCCATTAACATTAATAAGAGCTGAGCTACTGACTTCAGTATAACACCCCTTATATTAAAGGGATTACACCCCTTGTTCCTACAGCAGCCCAATGAGATAGGAACAAAGTTTTTTTCGCAACAGCCCCCCATTTTATTTATTTATCAATTTATATCCAGCTCCCTCCAGCCCTACGGCAGCTTGGGACGGCTTACAAAACATTTAAAAATAAGTTTACAAAAGCACAATATACCAAAGGGGTTACTAAAACATTGTAAAAACAAACAATAAAAGAGGTAAAAAAACACACTGGCAGACAAACCCACCCCCATTCTTACTCCCTCCCCTCCCTCAATGGCCTGGACAAACAGCTAGGTCTTACAGACTCGATGAAAGGCCAACAGGCTGGGAGCTAGGCGAGCTTCCTCTGGGAGTGAGTTCCACAGCTGCGGTGCGACCACCAAGAATGCCCTCTCCATCGTGCCCCCCCGGTTCACCCGAGAGACCCCCAAGAAGGCACCCCTGGCAGATCGTAGAGGTCACTCCAGGACTTGGGGAGTGAAGTGGTCTCTCAGGTAGGAGGGTCCCAGACTGTGTAGGGCTTTAAAGGTCAAAACCAGCACCTTGAATCAGGCCTGAAACGCTGTAGGCAGCCAGTGCAGAGCCTGGGGCACTGGTGTAATGTGCTCCCTATGGCCTGTCCCTATCAGGAGGCAGGCTGCCGCATTCTGCACCAGCTGCAGCTTTTGAGTCATCACCAAGGGCAGCCCCACATAGAGTACATTGCAGTAATCTAGCCTTGAGGTGATGAACGCATGGATGAGGGTGGCCAGGTCAGAATTTGAAATATATGGCTGGATCCTACACAGAAGATATAATTGCCGAAAGNTATCCGGGAAGACTCCTAGGTGCTGGATCATCGACCGGACTAGGAGCACTCATGGGTCCAGCAGCCCAGACTCCAGAGCCGCTCTCATCAAGGAGTTCTCCTTCACTAGGGCTGTAATTATTTTTAGCCAATAGTTTATTACTTGCCGAACCATCAGAATTTCGACTGATACCATTTGTGTCTCGGCTCTGAGAGTAACCTGGGGGGAACCCTTGGGAATGTCCAGAATCGCTGCAAAGAAGCCATTCTGGATGCTCTCCAGCTTGTCCTTATAATCTAAGCACCATGCTGGGGCTGCATACAGGGTCTGGGGGAGTACTTTCACTTTAAATAGACAAAGCGCTGGAGCTATCATCCGCCCCCCCGCCCAAAATAGAACTTAAGAATTGCCGCAGAGAACTTCCTGCACTGAGCTTTTACCTGCTCAGTGTGGGGTTTCCAGGAGACATTTGCAGAGAAGGTGACCCCCCAAGTATCTAAAGACATGAACTTGAGCAATAGCGTTCCCTTTTATAAACCAAGCATTAGGGCCCTTGATCTTCTTACAGCCTGCAACCAAAATCTTACATTTAGAGTAGTTTATGGACAATGATTCTCTTTTGCAGTAGTCGCTAAATAAGGCCAGTTGTCTCTTAAGGCCTATAGGAGTTCGTACCAGCAGGACAGAGTCGTCGGCGTAGAGGATAATTGGCAAACTTTTTTGTGTCACCTCAGGGGCATGGGTATCCCTTAAGTTCATAAATGAGACCAGATCATTTAAATAAAGATTAAATAACACCGGTGCCAACAAGCAACCCTGCCTAACACNCCCACAACCCCCCACGGCGCTGTCCATGTAAATGTCTCCCTGCTCGGCGCCGATGGGTGTTCGCTGGTTGTGCTCACCCACCCGTCCACACCCATGTCCATCCATCAGCGCTTCTGCGCCGTCCGTGTAAAAAAGGCCTAATTTTTCTGCCATTATGTTGTATTGGCATAGCTGATTACTCTTGATTGGTCAAGCTAACTCATCATCTTCCGAGTCCACATGATTTTCCCATGGATCTTCAGTATATCATCTGAATGACACTTTGCTATTTATTAGGCAGACAATGAAAGCCAAGCTAGGCTAATCTGAATGTAGTTAAAAAACAACAACAAGCCCCCTAGCTCTGTACTGCTCTTCTGTTATTCATGCCTTTCCTATCCTCATATTTTTTCATGTCCCCTCCACCGCTGCCATTGTCTGGAGTTCATTAGCTACCCACAAACTCCAAGCTTTTTTAACTCCTGCGTCTAAGCTGGAGTTTTGAGGGATGGCAACTGTTCTTGGCACGCACGCTACATTAAACACTGCTTACGACAACCAGATGCAAGGAAGCTTTCGAAAATGTTAAAGCTTGCCCAAAGATTTGATTTGTGCACTGTTCTTACATTGGCTCATTCTATTTTGAGCTTGTTTGGTGAGATGACCAAAGGGAAAAAAAAACACTTTTGGAAATGAAAAAGAAATTATGGGTCTGGGTAAACAAACAGAATTATAGAAGATCGTAAATGCAATTAGGATGTTATATCTATAATTGGGGGAGTGGGCACAGACAACTGATTCGAGCTGACTTTCTATCTGGAAACTCAGCTTTTTTGATCTCATTATGTCTCTTTTTTTCATGCTTTCTGATGATAATTCAGGATCAACGACTTTGAGACCATAGACCCAGAAGAAAAAAGTTTCTTTAGCTTAACATTTAATTCTGGCTTGAATCTGGTCCTGAGCTTTTGGATGGCTGCCAACTTGGAAATAAAATATCACTGAGTGGGGAGTAATCTTTAAGGTTAATTTTTTTTATATCTTTATGGTTAAAAAAACATGGAGTAATATTACTTGGTCTCACCGCTTTTAAAGCCATTTTGCTCAGAGACAGCATAAACTATTGTATAACAAAGAGGGATTTAATGTTATGAGTCTTATTCCTTTTGAGATCCACTAACTCGATTGTGTTTTAATCCTGCATCAATGATGTCTCTTGGGGCACAAGAGAGAGAGACAGAGAGTGAATTGATCAAGTACTGGTCAGGAAACCGTAATATAATTGACAAGGATAATTTAATGCACAGGTATAAAGGAGAGTAGAAGTGAATATGTACAGAGAATATCCTACCCAACTGGAAACAGATAATAGTTTCTATTCAGATCCATCTTCACTGGATATTTGTTTTGGTTTTTCAGTTTAGTGTTTTAGCGTTTTGGTTATTCGGGTATATGGTTACTTCATTTCAGTTATTGGTGTATGTGCAATAGCCGGAATGAAGTAGGCAAACAACTGCATAACCAAACAGCCAAATAACTGAATAGCAAAATCTGAAAGAGATATGAAAATATCCATTTTGGTTGTGGCATGTATTCAAATGGCTACCCAAGAAGGCAAATTAAAGCTGAATGTGTACCCACAAAAACAGGCATAACCATCAACGCTGGATGGACTGGGCATGAAAGAATTACCTGAGTCACCACTTTCTGTTACTGAGTTCCCATTTTTCCATTTTGCACCATTCATTGAGTTGCCAATTTCTCATTTTTTCCATCCATTTCCATTTATTCACTGATTGTTCCATGGCTCCTCTTGTGTGTGTTCATGATGGTGAAAATGATGAAACATGAGCATTTAGCAAGGCACTAAACTGGTGTAAGGGTAAGTTGGAATGGATCAGTAAAAAGGAAAGTCAGTTACTTGGTGATGGTAGTACCTGGTATTTTGGGTAGTCAATTAGCCAGCTCAGTATGTTTTGTTATGAATTGACATAGGCCCAACTAAGATACTAATTTCCCTGCTACAATGTCACTGAATCAGAAAGTGCCTCTCTGACACAAAGGTGCCAGGACATGCATTGAATAATATTGTAACTCACTCTTTTTGTAATGTAACCAAAAACATACATTGGATGTGTCAGCATGTAACCCTTTTTAATGTAACTTTTGTGTAGGCCATTGTGACTTGAAACTACGTAGAGTGCTAGGAAGTAGATAAGATATTGCTGAGCACATGTAGTCACTTATTGATTTAAGAGCAATAGAAGATATTGGGAAAGATGGTCAAAATGGACAGAGGAAACAGATGATGTTTAAGAGCAAGCAAAACCTCATGTTCCCCAAAAAAATTGATAGCAGGAACATCGGGAAACAAAAGGGAGGTCAGGACCTGATAAACAGAGTTGGCCTTATCAGATGCCTCTCAGAAGGATGTGGGCTAGCCCAGGGCCGAGGGGTCAGGCCCTCACCTCTGGAGGGAGGGGTGGACCAGACCCTACCCAAGGGCAGGCCCCCACACCACTGACGAAGAGGCAGACAGCCCCTTAACATGAATAAGCTATAAGGGAGACTTGTATATAAGGCCTGACTTTGGATCAGTTCCTTGCCTTCCACGGTAATCAGTCACCAGCTCTTATCAGAGCGCCGATGAGGTCGGTGGTTGGCCCCTTTAGAACGTCTCCCTAGGAAGTTCTGCACCTTGTTCCACAGCTAGGTTCTTCGTTCCTAGGCCTTGATTGGCCCCCCCGTCCTGCCCTTCTTCTGGAACCAGACCACTGGCCTCTGATCACGTAAGAATATGTGCTTTTGTATGTATTTTAAGTAGTTCAGAGCAAGATGAGAGCAGGATGTTGCATGCAAGTGTCTCTTTGATAATTGGTATGCTAATTGTTCTGGTATTATTGAATAAATGCCTATTTGAGTGAACAAAAGGCTCATTACTAGAAAATAGCAGAGGAGTAATTCCCCCCCTCTCAAACAGTAGTATTTCCACTTGATCCCAGGAATTGAAAGGGGCCCAACTTCACCAGGGTGTGGGAAAGTAGATAATCTCCCCCTCCCTTTCCTGGACGGGGACCTGCTTCACCCAGGTGCAGTAAAAGCAGCTGAAACCCTTTTCAGGGACCTGCTTCACCAGGTGCAGTAAAAGCAGCTGAAACCCCCCCTTTTTCAGGACCTGCTTCACCCAGGTGCAGTAAAAGCAGCTGAACCCCTCTTGACAGGGATCTGCTTCACCCAAGGTGCAGAAAGACAGTTGAACCCCTTTCGTATTCTTTCAGTTTGTTTGTAAAATTTATTGGTTCGGCTTTCGCCATACACCACGCACTATACAAAACGACCAAACAAAGAATACAGTACAACACATTTTAAAATAAACTTCATACAAAAGCAATATTCCTGGGCTGTTCAAGTACAAAATTATTATTATTCATCAAAATTCACCTTATATAAACCTAGCCCTAACAGGCATACGAACACGCAGACCATACTTGGCCCTAACAATAAATGGCCCCAAACCGACACGTGACAGATCATCCACACATAGTAGATAGTCGACCCCCGGGTGGTAGAGCCTCGCCCTAAACAAGATTCGCCTAATAGCAAATGCCTTACCCTTGACGGGGTTTACATACAGCTATTGCTTGGGCCCTGAGTAATGAACTACGAAGATATGGCCAATGGGCCTAGCAACTAAATAAATATCCATAGGGAGTCCGGGGGACCCAAGGGAAGTTACAGCATACTGGTTCTCTAAGATCGATTATTCTAATCTTGCTTGGTCTTGGATTCAGCCTGCATTGCTTATTGCCTCTTCCTTATATTGCCTCTACTTTGGGTTGAACTAGTTTGACTCCCTCACCTGAAGTGCAAACTGCACCTTCAGGAACACTTGGAACAATTACTTACACACTGAGCGTCAACTTCCAATATAATCTTTGGAAACTGAACACATTCGAACATAATAGATCGCATACTCGAGAGATCTGCAAATTTCTTTTACACATTGGCTTTTAGCGCCTTCCGTTTTTTGAAAGTCAACCAAACAAAGGTTGCCAAGGCCACAACATAACCCAGATTAGCCAAAGAGAGAAGGCCTTTATACCCTTGACCTGGTTCTAAGTATAATGCCCCATCAGTTAGCAGTTGGAGCCAAACAGCCCTAAGGTCGCTGTAATAAGGGCAAGTTAATAGGAAATGCTCGACCGTTTCAACCCCCCCCTTGGGAGCAAGTACATAATCGTCTCTCATCTGGCATAAGTAAGTAACCCCTTTATTTCTTCCCTCAACCACAGCGGTCTGAACCTGCTGGAAGCCGAGGAGCATATAACGTCTTTGAAGATTACGGTTCATTAAACTATCCAGATATAATTCCCTCCCCCACACAGACTTAACTGAATTAAGCCAAAGGGCAACCCTCCAACTCCCTGGGGCCCCTATTAGTAATAATAATAATAAGTTTAT
>QEPC01009477.1:1143217-1159955 GCA_003113815.1 Sphenodon punctatus | reverse complement strand
CTGGAGCATCTGGTGCAGAAACATGTTCTGAACCTTCTCCAAAGGTTGGAGTATTGACTGGGGGATGATGTCCAGACCAAATACGATCGAGGGTGGGACCTTGGTTCTGTAAACACTCAAAATCATGGAGACTGGAACACCGGAGATATTTTTGCTGCCCTACCTATGGCACCAACCAGTTGTGCTGCTCTTACTGCCCGCCCCTGGATGTGTTTGGCCCACGTACCCCTACATGAAAAAGTTACCCCAAAGTAAGAAAAAGATTGGACCACTTCAAGTGGTTGCTGATCGATCTCCCACTTGACTGATGATTTACGACTGCCCATAATCATTACCTTGGACTTCTGGGGATTGGTCGATAATCCATTTAGGGCACAATATTCGTCCAGCCTTTGGATTAGATGCTTTAGCCCCATAGCTGTCTGAGAAATAAGAACTAAATCATCTGCAAATTGTAACAAGCTAAGATGGTAGGAACCGACTCTGGGGGCATGTGTGCTATCCGATCCCAAAAATTTTACCAGATCTTCAAGATAGATATTAAACAACAGTGGGGCCAGCACACACCCCTGCCTAACCCCTCTTTTGATAGAAATATGCCTACTCAGATGATTGTCGGGGCCTATTTTGACTCTTGCTTGGTTGTTGAAATACAATTGGATTAGCAGTAGCAAGAGATTGTTGTCGATCCCCAATGCAGACAATTTGCCCCAAAGTCTAGCCCCGGGAATAGGGTCAAAGGCTTTTGTTAGATCGACAAACGCAAAAAACTGTTTGCCCTTCCTAATTCTCTGATACTTGTGGATTATATGTTGGAGTATAAAGCAGCAGTCTGTTGTTGAATTCCCCTTACCAAAACCAAACTGTTCTCGTGGAATAATTGAGTTCCCTTCCACCCATTGCTCCAAATGCTTCAGTACACACTTCGCAAATAATTTGCCCACAACTGACAGCAGGCTTATAGGTTGATAACAAGCTGGATCAGTTACAAGGCCCTTCTTATAGATTGGAACAATCCAGCTCTGCTGCCAAGAGGGTGTGTGTGTGTGTGTCTTAATATGCACCCTGATGTTATTAAATAACTTACATAGCACAGGCACCCACCACTGGGGGGCTGCCTGTAGCATCCCTGCCGTGATATAATCCAGCCCAGCAGCTTTGTAAGGCTTTAGTGAGGAGATTAACTCTGCAATTTCCTCTTGAGAAAAATCTATTCCTGCTGCCTGGGGGTCTATGATTGACCCACCTCCACTGGGCATCACCTGGCTCAAGTCGTCCCCTGCATAAGGGTCCTCATAGAGTTTGCCAAAGAAATCCTCCCAAACAACGTTGGGTACCCTAGGACTACTAATGGTATTATGGGGCTTTATTATTCTATTTAACATGTGCCAAAATTGGTAAGTATCCCCAGTCCTCTGGGCCACGGCCAGTTGAGCCCAGATGCCGTTATAATAACTAGTCCTTTTGGTTTTCAATAAACGTACATAGACCACATTGTCCTTCTGGTATTGCACTCTAAATTCCGGGTTAGGACCTTTACCCACTTCCTCTTAGAGGCAACAAGCTGGCTCTTTAGCCGTTTGCAGTCCAGATCGTACCAAGGGTGCTTCTTCTGGTAGCATTGATGATTACCCTTCCTAAGCAGAAAAGCATCCTGGAAGCTGCTGATAATCACCTCATAACACAATAGGACAGTTGGATTGTCCGGTGTGAGCAGGATTTGGGATCCCAGCCCCTTTAGCTTGTCGGTGGCACAAAGATCTTGAGTTTAGACAAGCAATCCCCAGGTCATATTAATACCAGATTGACTGGGCCCAGGACCCCCCTCGCCAGCTGGTCATAAGGGGCTGGGTGCTGAAATAATGTGAGACACTTCACTTCAGCTTCGACCACAACCAAATTACTGGCCCCTCTATGCCGTACAAATGTTGCAGCCTGACTTGGGAGCTCCGGAGCCGGGGCACCCTTCGTTGGGGTCCCCTGTTCTGAGACATCCAAAAACTGTGCTGCTGTGAAGGCCTCCGGGTCGTTCATATAATCCGGGTCGTGCACTGAATATTATCCTTGAAATGCCCCAGTCTGGACAGGCGCCTGTCTTGGTCTAGCCCTGCAAGGCTTCGAATCAAGTCCTCTATGCCTCCTATTTCGCTCAATTCCCTATCCCCCACCAAAAAGGAACCTATCTTCTGAGCGATCACCAAACTTTGCAGGTGCTGCTCCCCTTTTTCCTTAACTAAATCATCCCCCTTACCAGTTTCTAGAGGCCCCCAACTAGAAGTACTGGCCTTGGAGTTAGGCCCATCTACCAGTCCTATCCCCCCCACCCCCCGGCCATCCTTGGTCTGGGGGCTCCCTATCTTAAAATCCATAAGCTCTATATGAGGCAATAGAACCTTGCGGGCAGGTGAATGCCTAACCTTCTCTAGCAGATTTTGTGGCCTATCCCTCTCCATGGGCAGGTCCAAAAACTGTTGACCTCGCTGTCCTTCGGAATCCAAGACCAAAAGCTGGCTCTGCTCCCTATGGGTACCACCCCCCTCATTGCATGCTCTGAAACCCTGTTGCACCATCCCAGTCCTACCTCTACCTGCATAGATACAATCAGGGGAGGGATGGGGACCATAACTAAGCGCAGGGTCCCCAAATTGTCCTTGAGAGCCGGTTCCATAGGACAACACCCTGTCTATGGAAATTCCCCTGTTTAAAAGCAGCTTCCTGGCCTTAAAAATATCTCTAACCCAACCTCCGTTTTCAAAACACAGCTGTAACCTAGCCACCCAATTCCGACGGGGCAAATAAGTGGTTCCAACAATATCAGCTCTTTTAACTGTTCTATCTAGTAGCTGAGTTAAGTTGACCATTATATCCTCCTGCCGCCCCCAATTATGAATTGCCCTGTCATGGTCCGGGTCAATATACAAATAGACCTCTTTGGCTTGAATTCCCCC
The DNA here is from genome assembly GCA_003113815.1 of Sphenodon punctatus. Classification (NCBI taxonomy): domain Eukaryota; kingdom Metazoa; phylum Chordata; class Lepidosauria; order Sphenodontia; family Sphenodontidae; genus Sphenodon; species Sphenodon punctatus. The sequence continues at coordinate 1,157,007 of QEPC01009477.1, read as the reverse complement.
AAAATGTCTGGGTCGAGAATACAAAAAGGTCCTTCCTCTTTTATTGGGGACCTCAGGCAAATAAGTCTGACAATCATAATTTTTGTCCTTGGCACTATCTCTTAGGTTGTCCAGCTTTAACAAAATTTCTCGAAGCTGTGCTTTGACCTTAACTACTGATTTATCCAGGGTTGAGATACTGGCAAAAAGGGCCTCCACTGCCTTGGCAATCAGAGTAGTCTGGTGGGAAAGATGATCTTCCTCATTATGGTCCCAGCTCTTTCATAAACAATCCTCCTTCCTAGAGGGCAGCTGCTTTGCCGTGACCATGGTGGTCTTAAATAGCGTGTCCAGGTCCTCAGCGGGATCGGCCAAACATGCATACCGATTGTATGTTGGTAAAAGGGAAGCACCTAAAGTAGGGTCATTGTCTCTGCGCATATACTTCAGAGGGAGAGCGTCCTCCGATGAAGGAGATGACGTTGGCCACTCTCTCTTCTTCTCCATACTGGCCTATCCCCCCGAGAAATGGGGCTAGACTCCTGGGTGCTCCTGGTCGGCGCTTAAAGCCGCGCACACAAGGATGCTGCTTTTAACGTATCGGGTACCCCGTACTTCTGGCTTCTCTGCAGCCCTGCCCCCTGTAGCCACGTCACTGTGGGACTCCGCTTCAACAGCTCCCTGGCCGTCCCTCTGGTCTGCGTCGTCACTCCCCACTCAGCCCGGGTCGGCTGCGGCAAACAGGCATGCTGGCTCCCTGATACCAGTCTCACCTCTCAGCGTCCCGCAGGGCGGACGCTGCTTTCAGCGTATCGGGCGCCCCGTACTTCCGGCTTCTCTGTGTCCCCGCCCCCTGAAGCCACGTCACTCCGGGACTCCCCTTCAATAGCTCCCTGGCCTTCCCTCTGCCCTGTGTTGTCACTCCCCACTCAGCTCAGGTCGGCTGCAGCAAACAGGTGTGCTGGCTCCCTGATACCACTCTCACCTCAGCTGAGTATGTTGATAGCCATTGGGTAACTGGTAGGCTACCTGAAATTGTGGTATTACCTGTGGGCACAAAATTTGCCACCTGTTTCAGCACTACTGTAAATATAAAATCTACTATGCTAGGCTAAAAAGCCAGTACTATGTTATTCTGTATGAATTCACTGTATGATAATCTGTGCTGATTTGACCGAACCGCCCGAAGGCACTGACTCTCTATTCCCATGCAGAACTGGATCCCAGGTTACTAAGGGTTAATAGGATGGGTTACAGCAAACACAAGCTCCTTTGAATCCTACTGAAGATGGAGTTAAAGGAAGATTCAAATGTGTGCTAGGGTGTTACTTGAAGAAACTTGTTTCAAGTGGAATCAAGGCTAACCTTATTCCCAATGGTCATGTACTGCAGTTTCTACTGTAGTACTGAGAAAGGGGCTCTACAAAGTAAGGAGGTACAGCTGAGTTATGTGCAGAAGCTACTAGAGCAGAGTCAAAGGATTGAAACTGCATCAAATCACAAAATAATTCATGAGCATTAGCCCCCCAAAAGGGATATTGATGTATTTTTTAAAAAATTGGGATTAAATAAAAACGGTACTTAATCCCATAGTGAAAATTAGGTGAGGTTAGAATGTTTCCTTTCTAGTCATTAAAACGTTTGTGGTGAAATATCAAATCGTCATCATTCAAATAGGGAAATCGTTCAGTTGCTGGAACATCACACATTTTTAGAGGTAGCAATTACAATCAGCTTCAGTCCTGCAAAATGTGTTTAGTGAAGTTATTCTTTAGATCATTTCTAGACAGGCTTCACTTGTACAGTCCAAATGGATTTAGCTTTTGTTCTCAATTGAGAATGAAATCCTGCTGGGAGAGGGGATAACGCTCTCCTTCTCCTGGGGTAAAAAAACAGATGTGTGGCCAGCAGAACCACTCCCCGGGCCTCCTCAGACTAGGAAATCCCGGGGGACGCAGGCCAGGTCAGGCCAGGTCACTGAACTGATGTGCCCGTGGCCAGGGAGCCATCCTGCAGGCCACATGGCCTAGGTAGGACCTCGAGCACAACAAACGTGTGGGCAGCTGGTCCTGTCCATGCTGTGCTCCCAGCATCCTGCCCCTCCCCGAGGATGGTCAGCCCTAGTGGCCAATGAGACACAACCATGACTACTGACCATGGCGGCCCCCGTTCTGGGGTGGGTACGCTGCAGCTGCACAGACATGCTAGCTTGCTTTGGCCTGGCTGGGCAGGTATACGTGTTTTTGTGAGTACCTGTTTCAGCTCTGTCTGGTCCAAATCTCCCTCCCCTCCCGGTCCTGAAGCAGGATGTCCTATACCTAAAGCATCTTGGTCCAGTCTTTTCTTGAAAATCTTGAAGGAAGGAGATTCCCCAATTCCCCTACACAGATGATTCTAGTACAGAGCTTTTCTCACAGTTGGAATGTTTTCCCAAATATTTATCCTAAACTTACCTTCTTGCAATTTAAAACTATTGTTTCTTGCCCTGTTCTCAACAGCAATGCAAATGCTCACCATCTGGTTTTATCACATCCTTTTGGGCATTTGAAAGCTGTCAGCTTGTCTCCCTCCTTAATCATCTTTCTAGACCAGATTAGCTTTTAGCTACTGATCACCATGGCCATTTTCTTTTAGGCACATCCGTGTCTTTATTTTTGATTGTAGCCACCATTCATCCCATTTATCTCCAGTTTCTTCCTTCCTGCTCATGGGATAACAGTTTGTGTACAAACAGACATGACGGTGGCCTGCTGTGACCTGGTTTTTCATGCTATGGCCCACGAGCCACCAACACGACTGTTTAGGGGCCACTAGATGTTGTCAATGGATTGACCCCGAGTGTATTGGAGGCTAGCTTGGGCTCTCACCCCTGGATTAGCTTCCAGGTCACAGCCCAGGCAACCATCCACCTGATTGGGGTAAAATTGTCCACAGAGGGGTATCACATCTGCTGTGGCCCACCATGATCTAGCCTTGATCGGGTCCACCATGGCCACTGCCATGGCTGGCCATCATTGGCCGCTATGGCTTCCCATCATGGTGGGGGCCAGGGTGTATGATGCAGAATGAGGGCAGGGTCAGCCACACATTTATTTGTTTCTTCACCCTCCCTGGTGGCCCAGCCACAGGAACATGTGTTCAGCAGTCTGAACCAGTCTGGACTGTGGCTGCCGCGGCTTCCTACCCTGAGTAGGGTTGTGATGGTGGCACGCTACTGTCACATTTGTTTCCACCCATTGATTTTTACTGGGGACAAATAACGATCATCCCATCACTTTGCTAATCCTGAATTCTGAAAACGATACCACTTCAGAGTCACAACTGAACTCCCAGTATTCTTGAGCAGTACTGAGATTTGAGCTAGCATGATGACCGTTCTCTCCATCCCCCTTAGTTCATATGTCTGGTGTCACGACTAGTGGCTAGTATCCAGTATTCCAGTCATTTTGCTGGTTATTCAGTAAATAACCATTTACCACAAAGGTTAGCTGCCAAACCAGCTTACTCTTTCTTTCCATTTACTGAATTACCACATTATTGAATTATCAATTACAACATTACCAATTTATGTTATCACATTACCAGTAGGGAGGGAGGGGGTAGAAAAAATTATGGGAAAATGTTAATGCAGTAAATGGTAATCCGGTTAATCAGATAACTGCTGGATAGTCCCCGAATCCCAATGTCTGACCGGATACCAGTTGACACTGTGAAATCCATCTGGATGTGGATATTAGTGGTTGTTTGTTTCAGATCTAGTCACTACAATACAATCAACACTCACTATTCAGTTGAAATTTCAATTCTGCCATTTGTTTTATACAAAAAAGTCAGAATCTGGCTTCTGTGGTGTTGATGCCAGTTTTGTGGAAAAAGCACCAAAACCAGGGCTATTGGATGACTTTTAAAATTACCGTCTGAGAGGTCCCATCAATGGCAAAACTTCTACTGATTTCAATGGGGCCAGGTTTTCACCCCAGTGTTCTGTTTTTATTCACGCAATTATTCCACCTCTAAATTGTGTGGAATGCAATTAGGGCTCAGTCCTGCACTATTCACTCATATTAGCACAGCCAGATCATACAAACTCCCATAACTAAAGGGTTGTAGCACTGACTGGGTCATTATTTGCTATTGGTTTTAAACAACCGGCCTTATATTTGCCATGCAGAATTGATTAGATTTGGAAAGGCTGATTACTAGAGGGGAAAAAACGCCAAGTATGGTGCAATGTGATTGATTTTTCTTCTTATTGTCTCATATGTTTGATATAGAATGTGGGCTGACCCCCCTCCCATTCACATGGAAACCTCGGCATCGAAATTGCCGTTTGTACCACATATCACTTTTCTGTTATTGCAGTTAATGTTAAGATCTGTCATTAAGGAGCATACAAAGAAATTGTCTCTCAGATAGGAATTTCTGCCGAAGGGAAAGGTTATGTAGATAGTGGTGGAGTGACTAGGTTTATTCTTAATGGCTGTGACCTCCAGGTTTCTTTCTCTGCTTAAAAAGAGTTTTTTTTTCTGGAAAAGAAAGGATATAGCTACAATACCTTCCATCATTAAGGATGGTAGTCTTCTACCTTTTGCTTATATATTTAATATGTTTCAGTTATGTAATGACCATGAGATATTTTACAAAAAACTTTGTGCTCGGCTGAATAAGACCCATGGGAACAATGGAATAATTTATCATACACAAATTTGGAAAAATGTATGTTGTATTTTAAGAATAAATCTCACTTTGTTGGTAATACATAGAAATGGTTCAATAAGCTATTACATCCAGAAGATGTCAACAATAAAGGTAAATGGGAAATGGATTTACAGATATTGGGTGCGATCCCAAATCCCCGTAAGTGTGGCTTACATGTGGCCATGCGTGCAAACGTGTATGCGTGGTTTGCCCATGTACACACGTTTGCACGCATGGCCAACACTGTGGAATGTTGCAGAGCAATGGTGGACAAGTAAAGGGTGCACACGGAATCCAGGGGGCCCACAGGTGCATGCGCCGGTGTGCAGGCAGTGGTCGCAGCATGCGCGACACAAGTGATGGCAGGTTGCCCGCGCCTGCTCCGTTTCTCGGGCTGTGGACTGCATGGGTGCCAGCCGGGGGTGGAGTCGGCCCAGGTTGTGGGCTTACCACACAGAACTATGCTGTGCATGTTGTGTGCATGTGCACCTACGGTGCATGTGTTTGCTGTGCATGCAGAGCACCTAAGCTACGCATGCGAACAGCAAGCACAAGGCATAGGATTATGCCCCGTACGTGTAATTATCCATTTAATAATGTTTAGGTTCTTATTTAGTATTTTATTTTTTTTGATTTATGTTATTGCTACAATATAAACATTAATAAATATTAATATATAAAAAGAGCTTTTATTCACGGTCTACATTCTCCTTCTACTTGCAGACATGTGAAGTGAATAAAAAAACAAGAAGCCAAAAGAAAGAAAGAAAGGAAGAGCCATAATGTTCAGATGCAAATGATGGTGGAGTTTTTGTTGTTCGTTCTTTCTCCCTCCTTCCCCCCCCAAAGAAAGCTTCTCGCAGTTCTGAAGTCTGTGATCAAAATTCTGAGAGAAAAACGAGAGCCTTTGGTATTTAGCAATAAAGCCTGCCAAAGAGGAAGCCGTCTAAATGGTAAATATTGATTTAGCCCTCGCCCTCGCTTCACATTTAGAAATGTGCCCTTAGCCTCTAGCTTCTTATTGGCCAGCTTCCTATTGATACAAACTGCTTTTGATCTTCTAATGCACTTCCTGATGTTTTATTGCCTAGCATTGGGAGCCTTCCTTTTGTTTAAGGAAGCATATTCTTGTCGTGCAGGACAAGGTGTATTTAAAAGGTTTCCTCCTCCTTATGAAAAACTGCATCCAAGAAGGGGGAGGGGTAGAAGAGATTGTACCTTCAAATGCTGACCCCACTGAAGTCAATGGCAATGGTGATTCACAGGCCATTTTTGCACAAACGCTCCCCCCCCCTGCTGGGTGTGAGGGTGGGTGTGCACTGGGTGGGGTTGTCCATGCGAATGTCATGGCGGTGGGTGGGGGGGATGAGTGTCTGCCCGTGAAAACCCCATGGAGGTGAGTGTGTGCTCCCAGCGCACACCCATCTCCACCTATCACCCACCCATGGAGCCATCTGAAAAAATGGAGGAGGCTCCGTGGGCAGAGATGGGTGGAGGTGGGTGTGCATCCGTGGAAAAGGGCATGCACTCACCTCCACCCACCTCTGTCCATGGAAAAAAGGCCATAATCCCATACCTCCTGACATTTTGAGCGGCTAAAGAGGGACAAGCTCCACCCCTTTCACCATTAAACCCTGTCCCATAGTGAATAACCTCTGCCCTCGCCCCCCAGGCACACACTCACATCCAAATGCGTAAAGACTGGGATGGAAGTTCTCGTGCTGATCATTCTAATTTTCTTGTTGTTCCATCATCTCCTCATTGTCCTCTCAAGTGCTTTTCCTGGGAGGCAACTAGGAAAGAAGTGTCTGCCTGCTTCTCTCTCTCTTGGTAGTTTGACTCATCCATAGTACTGCAACTTGTTATAGTAGTAAAAGCGAGGGCAAAAATCCAACAGTGCTGCTGGTTTAGGGTAATGGGTGTAGAACCGACTGTTTCTTCCCCTGGTACTTCCCAGGGGAAGTAAAGACTCTCTCCTTCTCTTCCATGACTTCTGTAGGATGACCAATTAAAATTGTTATAGCCCCCAATTCAGGGCTATGCTTCAATGGGGTAATTGAACCCTAAATAAATAGATGTCCAGATTCTGCTATGAGAATTGAGCTGCTTAGGGCTACCATACCTCCCCTTTAAAAGAGGACACCTCTGACATGTTGCAGGGATGCATTGGTTCCAGTCCAGGTATGGCCACCCTATCTGAGATCCATTCTGTTCGTGAGGCCTGTCATATCTCTCCCTGCATAATATTGCTACCATTAGGCCCTTCCTTACTGTTTCCACTGCCAAGACTCTAGTCCAGGCGTAGACAAAGTTCCCATCCCCAAGAGCCATGGCCGAGAGACAAGAGGCCTGCACACATACTCCTCTGAAGCATCGGCCAGGCTGAGTCTCACCCGTTCCCGCTTCTCCTGGTTTGTGATTCACTGGTGGAGCTGGCCCTCTGTGGTCCTAGATGCTGAGATTAGGAGGAGCATCTGAGAATCAGCTGCTGATTTGGGGGCAATGAAATAAGAGAGAGGGCCATCAAAGGTAGTATGGAACCTGGGACTAACCGTGGTGGGGCTGCACTTCGACTGCTCAAGAGCTTCAGGTGGGCTTCCTGTTGGCTTTTACCCCACTGTGCTAGTCTATGACCTTGTCATCTCTCACCTTAGCTACTGCAACCTTCTCCTGACTGGCCTTCCTTGTTCTCACCTTAGCCCTCTCACTTCCGTTCAACACTCTGCTGCCAAGGTCATCCAACTTGCCTGCTGCTTTGTCACTCCACTGTGCTAATCTCCGCTGGCTCCCCCACTCTCTTTTCACATCTAGCACAAACCCCTTGTCTTCACCTTCAAAGCTTCAGTTCGTCACATTAGAGCTGACACAGGTATTTAATTTAGTACCTACAAGGAATACCCACCATTTTGAGCACCAGGTTGATTACTTGATGAGCTACCCAGGTACTGACTGGGTACCTGGTTACCTAGAAAATCAGTCATTTCTGCTACCAATTTTCTGATTACTGATCGGTATTATAGGGACGGAAAACTGAAAAACCAGTACAGGGAACAAAAAAGTTGGCACTGGAAGGTGAAAAATCGGGACCAGAAGCTGAATTTCCACGACCAGAAATCAACTTCCTGGGACAGAAACCCACAAAAACAGTGTCAGCAGTCAGCATTCTGGGACAGCAGATACCCAAATGGGGTCACAATCAGGTACCAATCAGTACCTGACATTGTTGGATCAATTTTGGTACTGGAAATTGATCGGGTATACCCATTCTTGTGGGTACTCCTTTAATCTCTACATGGCCTTGCTCTCCCCTTTCTTTTTACCATTATTTCTCAATATATTCCCTCCTGGAAACTTTGCTCCTCCTCTGCTACCACCCACACTTGCCCCAGATTCTCCTGCTCAATAAACATCATCTACCCATTCTCTCATGCTGTTCCCTGTGCCTGAACTCCCTCCCCAACACATACATTCTTTTCCCCCACTTCCTTCAAATTAGGGCTGTTCCAAGTATTCAACATTTTTGAGTATTTCTGAGGGTCTGAGGACCAGCCCCAAGTGTTCGGACCAGTCCTCGGACAATATTCAAAATTTGAGGGGTGGGCGAGTGGGGGGGGCAGAGGCAACTGTGGGGGGAGGGAAAAGGCCAGCAGGACCCAGGGAAGGGTGGGAGGGGGCCGAACATGGGGTCAGGGGTAGTGTACTTACCCTTTGGAGGGAGTCCTGAGATGTGTTGCCTCTTCCCGGCTCGTAAGTTAAAGAAATAAGAAAAGAAAAACTGCGCATACTCAGAAGGACGTGAACAGCCCCTTCTGAGCATTTTCAGAACTTCTGAGCATGCCCAGTTTTTTCTTTTCACTTACCATCCCAGGAAGAGGCCCTGCATCGCAGGATCCCCTCTGAAGGGCAAGTACACTACCCCATAGCCCTCTCCTCTAGGCCCCCACCCCCCTTAATTACCCCAACCCATATCTTTTGCTAGGCTCCTGCTTTGTTCCCACCCCCTTCCCAGGCCTACACTGGCCTACTGTCTCCCTCCCCCAGCCCCATTACACTATTTCCTCCACCCATTGCCCTCTGGTCTACCCTTCCTGCACTCAGCCGAGGTTTGGCCCAGTACCAAATTTTCAGGGCAAGTCCTCGGAAATTCGATACTTGGCAAATTGAGAAGAACTGAGGATCGAGTTGCAACACTACTTCAAATCTCTCTTAATTAAAAACTTATCTCCTCTGTCTGGCTCTCCCTTTCTCCTCTCCACCATAGATTTCTTATTTATTTATAGTTGTCTATCCTCAGGATTCTAATCCTCTCTTGTAACAAAGATAAGCAAGGGCACTTGCAACTTTTCAACTTCCTGAATGTAACCCTGTCTCTCCCTATGTGCCCCTCCCCCTTTGGCTACTTGCCCATGTTGCACAGTCTCATGTTACTTTTATCTAACGTGAGATTGAGTAAAATGTAAGATCAATATTATTTATTAATTATTTATTTATTTCAGTTTTCTTTTATCCCACAACCCTCCTGCTCACAGAGCAGCTTGGAGTCTACATGCTCATGATGATCTTTCAACATTTGTTTTGCTGGGCAGGATCCGTTGTATTTCACAACAAAACCATGCCCACGTTCGGGTACCCTCACCTGCCCTTCTCTCCTCCCTCCCACTCTTGGCTGGGTTGGATGAGAACAGGTGCCGGGGGTTGCCTTCCCACCCATCGTCCCCAGCCTGCAGTCCAGCAACACACTGCCAGGAAGAGGATTCCCCTGATCTTCCCTTTCCCCCCCTTGGGCTGTCCTCCCTCCCAGGCTGGGCTGGAGGGGTTCCTCCCCGCCAACTCTCTCCTCCTCAGCAACTCACACAGTGGAGGCAGCTTTTCCAGCCGGCTCTTGGACCGGCTCCTTCTGAGTGCTTCCAGACCCACTGCATGGGGCCTGCCAGAGTACCGCACCCAGATGCCCTGGAAGGCCCCATGTGGTGGACCTGGAAGTGGCCAGAAGGAGCTGGCCCAAAAGCCAGCTGGAGAAGCTCCTGATGCCACCACTGGGTAAGTCTCCCCCACCCCTCCGTGCCCTCCAGCCTCTTTCTGCCAATCAGACTGATGATTATGTAACATGGACAAGCAGCCTTTACTGTCCCATATGTTTGTCCATTCTAGATTTTAAGTTCCTTGGGACATATATTAAATAAATAAATAAATAAATAAATAGTACTGCTGCTGCTACTACTAATGCTGCTAATAATCATAACAACAACAACAAGGGTGATATCAGATAAAGAATATCCTCAAATTTATAAACCCATGGGGCTACGTAGGGATACCCATGGTGATGGCTTGGAAGCTGCAGCTGGTGCAGAATGAGGCGGCCCATCTTCTGGTAGGACTGGGCCGCCAGGAACATATTACACCAGTGCTCCGTTCCCTGCACTGGCTGCTGGTGGTTTTACAGGCCCAATTCAAGGTGTTGGTTTTGGCCTATAAATCCCTAAACGGCCTAGGCCCTACCTATCTGTGGGACCGCCTCACTCCCCAGGTGTTGGACCGACCCCTGCGGCCATCTGGGGGTGCCCTGCTCGAGGTCCCCCAAGTCTTCTGGGGGGCAGGGCACGCAGGGGAGGGCGTTCTCGGTGGTCACACCACGGTTGTGGAACTCCCTTCTGGTGGAGGTCGGGTTGGCCCCGGATCTCCCCTCTTTTCGGAAAAATTGTAAGACCTGGCTGTTCTGCCAGGCATTTGGTGGGGGAGATGGGTGAGGGGGTGGGGTGCTGGGCAGGGGTAATTTTTCTTTTAGTTCTCCTTTTAGTTGTTTTTAAATTGTTGTTTTAATGTTTTGCAAATTGTAAGCCGCCCTGAGCTGCTTGTGGCAGGAGGGGCGGGGTAGCAAAATTTTAAAAATAAACAAAATAAAATAAATACGCATTAAGCACTGCAACTTGTTCTAGTAATAAAATAGCAGGACAAAAATCCAGAATAACTGCTGCTCTTTTACTGATTTCTGACCCTAAAAGAGCATTCCATTAAATATTCAGCATCTATCCTCCCTAATGTTCTGAAATGTAGCATGATCTATAGGAGTAAAGAAAACAAAAGTAAAAAAACCCCAACTCCCTACACCTCATTAAGATCTAAAGTTTGTCCTTAATGTGCCTATGAACTCAAAATGAGTGTCTAAATGGAGTCGTTTTCCCTGCTACAGGGTAAAGTGATTATAAATGTCTCTTTGTGCAAGGGCTTAGCGGTATTTTATGCAGCTGACATTGCAAAGCTTGAAACAAATCCAAGGAAACAGATTGTATCTTTAAGGTTAGAATTCAGACTTTCAACTTCTGAAGTGCAGATTTTCTAGTAGCCTGCTAAGGGCTGATACCAGCAGTGAAGGCGAGCACCATCTCGGCTGCCATGCTAAGTGAGGTCCACGTCGTTTTCTATTCCCCACCGCTATTTTGATCTACTCATTTCACTCCAAAGTCATTATTAAAAGGACACTATCAAGTAAAATTCTCCCCCCACCCCTGCTTTTAATATTGTATTCCTCTTTCCATTATTTCCAATGCTGACTGTGAAGCTTGATAGTCACTTTATTATTTCCCCCGACCTAGGCTTGAAAATAAGGTGGTGTTTCCCATTATCAGTAGCAAGAATAACTTGAGTTTCTATGTAGGAACCTTGAATACGCTACATAGGATCAGATCACTGATCAATCAAGCTGGGTTGCTATCTCTTCATAATCAACGGGAAAGTGGAAAACGCACACAAGCACAATCCAGCCAGACAACTTTTTTTTATTATTTCAATTCCCTGATACTTCCTACGCCTCTAAAACTCAAGTACAATATAATACTTTGTATTATTATTACCTATCATTTATATAGACTAGGGGTGCAGTCTTTTCCTTCCCGTGGGCTGCTTTGAAAATTAGTAGGGATGGGCGAACGCAGTTTGGATGTTCGGAGTTCGGACCGAACTCGGTCTGTTCGGACGTCCGAACTGAACGTCCGAACCAAACTCTCGAACGACCGAACAGTTTGGTCGTGTTCAGTCGAGTTCGGAGGCAGGAAAAACATCTTTCCACAGCCGAAAATTAGGTTTTGGCTTCTATTTCGTTTTTGCTATTTTTGAATGTTCGACCAAGTTCGACCAAACCATACTCGGCTGAACCGAACCATCGAACCCAAACTCGGGTTTCGAACCGAATGACCGAACATCCGAACCGTGTTCTGTTCGCCCATCCCATAAAATTAGTACGCGTTCTCTGGCCTGTGTGGGATTTTTTGGGGGGAAGGGGAGTGCTTAATGGATGTGTTCAGGAATGGGGAAGGAAGGTCCAGATGATGGATCTATGCTACAGATCAAACCCTTATCCATGGGTGGGGAGGAACGGTGGGAGAGTGGGGAGGGTTTGAAGGTTGGGTGGTGAGTGTCTGGACTCTCTGTGAGGGGCGTACTGGGTGTTGGTGGGAATAGGGGAGGATTATAGTGACAGAGTGTGGGTCCCCAGGGTAAGTCCCCACAAGATTAGGTCTAAAGAGTCTCAGTATTTACTGGAAATTAGCTCACAGTTGCTTTCTTCAAATACAGTTCCAATCTTCAGTATAGACGCACATATTTCCCCACCAGATAGTCTCTATGCAGTCTCCCTAATGCCGGGAGCAGCTCTCCAGCAACCCCAGCCCTATCTACAACCCAGGTGGGAACTCCAGTACTTCCATCCCTGTTTAGTTATCTCTCAGCACTCCATCTGTCAGCCATTCTTGATTATCCCCAGCACTCACCGGTTTCAGAACATAGACAGAAGTCCTCCTAAGGCTTTATCTTTCAGGGAGCTGCTTCCGTCATCAGAGTCAGGCACAGACTAAACCTCCTCTGGGTTGTGCCTTCCTTTATATCACAGAGTGGGAGTGGCTAGCGCTTCAGTCTGCCAGCTCTTAAAGGGCCAGTAGCTTTCTATTCCCAATTGTATACCCAGCTCAGGATTTACCCAATTTCACAGGGCTAGCTTTGCCAAGTCCTTACACAGTTGCTTATAGCCTTTTCCCAACAGTGTAGTAGCCACAGTCCATCCTAGACAGTCTTCAAGTTAGTGCTCCCAGATCTCTTAAAGGGGTAGTAGCACTCCCAAGCTGCACTCTGCCACAGTTCAAGTCAAGTTAAGTTTATTCAGGCATTAGCTTTCGCCATAGTCAATATACCGCAGTCACAGTCAAAAACAGTATAATATATATATATATATAAATTACAATAGTCTCATAAAATAAGATTAAAGATAAAATAAAGATTAAAGATAAAATAGGATAAAATAAAATAAAAATCATAATAAACGAGAATAATGATAGATACAAGTTATCATGTAGAATAGCTACTAAAGCCTTAGAATTGGTGTCATTATAAAGAAGCTCCCAAGGAGCCTAACTCAGCTCTTCCTTACGAAGCTTCCCAACAAGGAAGGCAAATGAAGTAACCGCCCTCATAACTTGTGGTTCATGTGTAGCTAGAAATAACTCTATTTTACAATCAGCAGGCAAGAATTCTGCATTTTCCCAGATTGGGTTCAGCCAAGTCTGTATAATATCTGCATAAAAGTAGCAGTTCAATAAAAAGTGTTTTAAGTCCTCTATATCTACTGACGTACATGGACAAGTTCGGGTTTCATATGGCATTTTTTCATAACGTCCTCTAAGGACCGCAGAGAAAAATAATTGGAATCGCAATTGCGTAAAGGATCTACGGGATATAGGATCACTTAACATATCCAAATATTCCTCGAATTTATGTTGACGCTTAAAGCATTGAAGATTAGGTGCCACGTTCCATGCTGCCAATCAGGGGTGGCTGCTGGGTTTTGAGGTTGGAAGGGCAGTAAGGCTGGCTGGGCAACAGTGGGAGGAGGCAGGGCAATGGTGGGTGGAGCCATGGCAATGGTGGGCGGAGCCATGGCAACGGTGGGAGGAGCCATGGCAACGGTGGGAGGAGCCATGGCAACGGTGGGCGGCATAACCCAGCAGCAAGGAGTTCCAAGGGTTAATGTTGGATGGACATTACATTACTTAATCAAGCAATTTCAGTTAGGTTAGGCAGGTTATAATCACCTCCTCTGCCAGGTTTAAAAGCAGGCAGACAAC
>QEPC01009477.1:1109769-1131417 GCA_003113815.1 Sphenodon punctatus | reverse complement strand
CCGTTGTTGAAGCAAGTTTTAAAAAGGGATTGGATAAGTTCTTTGACAATAGATCTGTTAATGGCTATTAGCCAAGTAGGTTTTGGGGATGTAACCTCTTACTGTCTGTGGCTGAAATAACAGGGAATGGATCGTCCTATGTGACCTGTTGGGTACTTCTCCCAAGAGACAGAGATTGGCCACTGTTGGAGACAGAATGCTGGGCTCGATGGACCATTGGTCTGACCCAGTACGGCACTTGTGTTCCTATATCCTTATGAGTGCATTTAGGAAGGGAGTAGAGATGAGGGCATGCACTTGAGGAAAGGGAAAGTTAGTCAGATTCATGATCTGGAGGGCTTTTCCTGACCTTTCTCTGTCCTGAGAATGATCCCTCAGGTTCCCACCCCTCAACTCTTATCCAGCCCAGGAACCTTGTATTCATGTTCAAAATGGACCCTAGGGAGAAAAGGTTCCTCATCGCTGATCTAAATTTTCCTTCTTTCTGCTCTTTTTGGCAGCTTGGAATGTTGGGAGTTCTGGTGTCATAACTTGGGTGTTGAAGATGGAAATGCTGAAGGGAGGCATGGAGGAGGCTGGGACATTACTGTTGGTAAGAGGGAGGGAAGAGAAGGGCAATTAGAGGGAACACTAACTTGAATGGGGGATACAGGTTCCGCAGTCCCTCTTTCGTTATGCCACGTTATGCCTCCGCGCACTGACACTCTTCAGAGTTAGTGTAGCTGTGAGGTGAGGTTCCATTTTGGGATTCCAAGTCCCAACAACCAGCCCAGATACAGTACTGTAGACTTGCTCCTATTAACGTAGGGGTGCTAGTCAGAACTGAAATGAGGTATACCTACAAAAACAGGTATACCTGCTGGCTATAAACCCAACCCCTCCCCACTGCATGAGCCGAATGGATCCACATGGGAAACACATGCACGCAAATGTGCACAGGGCATGGGATCAGACCCACCAAGTTTCTGGTACCTGACTAGTACCTGAAGATTTCGGGTATTAATCAGTACCCGATTCAGCCCAACTTGGGTATCTGATGTCCTGAAATTTTCTGGAATTTTCCATTCCTGGAACATCAACGTCTTGTCCCAATTTTTACGTTTTCTGTCTGAATCTTTTGATTGGTAACTGGGAAATCGGTAAATTGGTAATGGGGATTTCTGAATTTTCGAGTATTCTGGTACTCCAAAATACAGGTATTATCCACAGGTACTAAATTAGGTACCTGGTTCTGCTTTAGTACTAGTGTTTCCGCATGTGGGGGTGAGACAGCAATGGCATTAGATTGGGGTCAGGATGTTTGGTTCCTTCCCTTTCTCTTCTATACTGTCTTGCTCCAGAAAGAGAAATGCCAGCCCTCAGCTTTCATGTTGCATGAGTCACTGTTACTGAGTCAAAGAAAGACATGAAAACACCAGTGTCCCAGGGTTTCCGGTGTTGTGATGTATGGCACTCAAGTATCGTGCTGGTGAAAGAACCCACAAGACCCCTCAAGTACCTACAGGCACACTTTTGAAAACCCTTGCAAGTTTTGTCGCTGTGTTGTTTGATATGTTATCCAACAGAATAAAATATTTGGAGTTAATGTTTAAAACATGGCCCACGCTAACCAGCTAGCACAGCAAGGCCGACAGCTTGCACAGATGAGGGAGGCATGGTGCATCCAAAATGGGGGCTGTTTTAGGTTTCCCATCTGTAGGAGTCTGAGAAATGGTGGTGCCTCTGAGTTGCCTCCTATACTAGCTGCCAGGAAAGAAGTAAAAGAAAGGCAAATGAATGGGAAAGAAGATGCATAAGTCATCAAAAGAAAGGATTGCCAACCCTCCTGGTTTGACCCCAAATCTCCAGACTTTCACAAAGCATCTCCAGGCTATGGGTAAGGCCCCTATTTCCTCAGGTTGCACAAGGGCACTGCTAGAATTCTTTTCTTGTGGGAAAGGAGAAGGACAAAGTGAATCTCCCACTCCATTCTTATTTATTTATTTATTACATTTTTACTGCACCGTTCTCCAGAGTCTCAGGGTGACTTGCATCAAAAATAGACAACAAAATATATTAAAATCCCTTAAAACTCCATCATCATCCCACCCACTAATCCTGTCCACCCTTTATCCCCACCTGCCACCAACCAATTCCCCTCCCCAATCCTCTCTACCCAAGTCCACCCAACCCTATTCCCACCTACCAAACACCTGGCCATACACAAAAGGTCTTACATCTCCTCCACAAGACGAACAGACTCGGTCGTAGGTGGACCCCTCCAAGGTGAGGGAGTTCCATAATTGTGGGGCAGCAAATGAGAACACCTCCCTCGTGTGCCCTCGTTGTATCAACTTCATGGGAAGTTGGCACTCACAAGAGGGCACCCTCGGCCGACCTCAGATGTCGTGTCGGGTCATAAGGGAAAAGGCAGTCTTTCAGATACTTGGAGTCCAAGCCACTTGGGATTTTGTAGGTTAAAACCAGCACCTTGAATTGTGCCCAGAAAGCTATTGGCAGCAAGTGCAGACTCTGGAGCACCAGTGTAATGTGCTCTCAGTGACCCTTCCCTGACAGAAGGCGGGCCGCTATGTTCTGCGCTTGGTTTCCATGGCAGCCCCTCATGTCTACAGCTGTGGCTACTTTAGGCTGCCTCAGGGCAGTGTGTGTGTGAAAAATGCATCCGGAACGTACTTGTGGACTTGTAAACCCAGAAGATCAAAAGACCAGCACTTTAAGGTGTGTGTAAAAATGCCCACTGAATACCCAATTGGTGAGCTGAACTCTAACAGAGCAACTCAGATCAAGAGTGCAAAGTCTAACTGGTGTCTGTTACTGGCCTTATATGGGGGAACTGAGAGGTAGCAAGGGCTGTGGCTGTGTTGGGGGTCAGATTTTCCATTCTATTCTGGGCAGTCAAGAAGTCGAGACACTTCATTTTCTTTTTAGAGTGCTGGCTGAGATTTTCCAATATTCACATAAATCCAGCAGCTGTAGCATTAAGAAAACCTTTTTTATTTTTTAAAAAATATTATATTTGTGATAAAACAAGGCTTAGGTGAGCTACAAATGGGGTAGGCAGCTGGCACTGAGAGGTAAAGGAGGAAGTGTCTGAGCCTCATGAGCCCCAAGTGGTCCTATTGGGCTCAGGCCAATACACTTTCTACTCATGACCCATTCCTACATGGAGTTCCCTGAACATTGCTCTAGGGTGCTTCATAGGGGTCAGGAGAATGACTTAGTGCCATGCTGCTTCTGAGGCAGGGGCTAAATCTACTGGGTGGGACCACCTAGATCCAGGCTCAGAACAGCCCAGCTGGTGGTTGCACTAGGCCCAGGCTTGGTTTGTGCCCAGATTTCTGGTCCCAGTAGGATTCTAGGGCTTAGCCCTTCCTATCCTTGTCCATGCTCTTTCCCTTCACAGTTCCTGGATCTTGCCTCTTGGATCCATTTCTTCCCTCCAGCCACTGAAAAACTAACCTCAGGGAACTGGGCAGAGAGGAGGACATGCACGCAAGGCTAAGGAACAGATCCATGGTAGAGATCTGTGATATCTGGACCCTCCTTTTCTTGACACTCCTCCCCCTCCCCTTATGTTCATGCAAGCTTCTCACATACACGCAGGGCAGCACGAGAGACGGCACAAAGGAACTTGTCTGAAAATTCAGCAAGTGGGCGATAAAGGTTGGTAGAGAGGAGGTGGTGGAAAGTGACATCTTGGACACGGATGAGATACACCAGGGCAGAGTGGAAAGATACTGTGAAGGGCTTTCAAGGTAAAGATGAACACTTTGTGTTGGCGGCATTGGAGAAAAGGAAGCTAATGCTTCTGCTGTTTCTGAACTTGAGTCAGCTGCTTTACAATTTATCAACTAGGGTTTTCTCTGAAACTATGAGCAGGCAGTGAAGATGCAATCCTAGTAAACATGCTTCAGGAGCCTCGGTACCCTTTTAAAAAAGGCAAATAGGTCCATTACAGTACACCATATTCCTCCTTTATAACTGGCTATCAAAATCTAATTTCACGGCACAATCAGTTCTTGTGGCCGAATTATCCTCTTTATTATTTAAATCGCACTAAAATGAATACATTAACAAATAACACTAATAAAATTTGCAGGATCAGACAGTGGAAGAAATTACCTGGCGTGGAGAATTGGGTTAACGGCACACAGCTACAGCACCAGTTGAATCCTATACATCACATCAGATAGCCTGTATATAGAATTAGAGTAATCATCACTTTAATTCAGTGCATCCCTGAGTGCATGTAACTGCTAAATGAAATGCGCTGCCTCTTCCACAAACACATCATCACCTTGTAAATGAAATACCTATGATATTAAAAAGGGAGATAACATTTATTAAAACCATTACAGAAAGAACTTGAGTTGGTTTTCGAATTGCGGGATGCGATGAGTTGTTATGGTGTCTCAAATGGTCTGGATATATATTCAAAGACTACGCTGTTGTGCTTTTCTGAAACAGTAAGTGCTGATATGAGGAACGAAGCCTTATTCACCCCAGCTGCAAAGATGAAGACACCGATACCGCTAAGCCAGGGATGGGGAACCACAGGTCCACGAATCAAATGTGGCCCATGACAAGTTTTTATCTGGCACTTTTCCAGTTTCTGGCCCTTGGATCCAGCCCCTGCTCCCAAGCACTGGAAACCTGAGCTCAGGGTAAGGGAGAAGCGATGAGGGTCTGCCCACAAGAATAGGGGGCAGATCCAGGGGACAGATCCATGGCACAGATCCACACCTCTTAAGCACCCCTAATTTCTGTGTGGCTGTCAGAACTTGTACTAATTTTCAAAGTGGCCCCTGGGAAGGAAAGGGTTCCCTCATCCTTGTGCTAAGCACTTAAAAAGTGATTTCGATTTAAGAAACTGAGCTTTGCCGGACCAGGGCCTTTGCCAGTTCTGAGGAGGGTTATTTTCTTCCCCTGGCACCAGTGTGTCTGGACAGGGTCAAGACAAGACTGTTTTAACGGTATGCTCAATTCTTCAGAAAGCTGAAGTGAATTACTTTGCCCTCTGGACAAAGAGTAAAGTGTAATAGCTCTCCAAGCCTGTAGCCAAGAGGACTGAGGTTGAGGTTTTGCCCCTGACTTCTGCTAAGCAATTTTTACATTGTCTAAAACAAAGGAGTTTGGCACAGGTAGTCTACAGACATCTGAGCAAGACTGCCCCTAAACTGCACAGAACGTGCTTTGGTGCAAAATCAGTTGACAGTAGCTTTTCAGCTGTCAGTAGCAAAGTCCAAGGAGGCATTTAATGCCCAAGGCCTGCTGTTAAAGCAGAGCAGGAAGGCAGCATACGTTGAGACACTGGGTGTCTTTAGACCTAACGCTGTTCAGTGTTCGGTAACACAGTGTCCTACCGTTACAGTGTTTAGACCACCGTCAACACCGCGTTCACCCCAAACACTGATTAAACTGTCAAGACCTGGCAGCGTTCACTTTCAGTGTTTGGGCTGAACACTGTGTTGATGGTATATCTAAAGACTGTAATGGTAGGACACTGTGCTACAGAACATTGAACAGCGTTATGTCTAAAGACACCCCCTACCACAGCACATTGTGCCTTTTTTCAAATGAATTAAACACATTATAAGATAGTGAAAAGACTTTTGTATTGTCATTGTGCAATAAACATATAGGATATATGCCTCCCCTCAGAATCTTTGTCCTAGGGCTGCACCGAAGAGGTGCTCTGAGTACTCGGTAAGATTTCTGAGGCTTTGAGTACTGGGACTGAGTCCTCAGCCGTCGCACGGTACTTTTTCTGAGGACTCGGAAATTGGACCTCAGATCCTCAGCGAATACTCGGGAATTCCGAGCGCGGGGGTGAGGAGAGAGCCAGAGGCTAGAGGGAACCTGGGGGTGGGAGGGAAGGAATGGGCTACGAAAGAGAGGGTGAGGGGAGGATGAGGGGTAGAGTACTCACCCTCCAGAGGGGCTCCAGCAACATGTGGCTTCCTCCAGACTGGGTAACTTTAAAAAAAAAAAAGCTGGGCCCCGAATGGCCCTTTCTGAGCATGCTCAGAACTTTTCAAAATGGTGACCGCAACGTGTTGATGCTGCCAGCGCCATCTTGGGAAGGTATGGGTATGCTCATCAGAAGGGGCTATTCGGCCCTTCTGAGCATCCCCCGTTGTTGTTTTTTGGCCCTGTGTTCACCACGTGGCGCTGCTTAGACACACAGCCCAACTTGGGGTAAATCGGTGTTTTGCTCGCCACCCGACCTCAGCACACAAGTGCTGCCACCTCATTCCCTGTGTTGGGCTGCTAACACGCCACGTGATAGCATTAGACACAACGTTGGCCATGTGTTCAGCTGGAACATGCAAATTGCCCTTGTGATGCAATGATGTTCACATCGCGTGTCCAACGGGTGGCCAAATTAATGTGGGGATTGTTATGGTGCTTACACACAACGGTTAAACATGTGCTTAGAGGTTTTGACACCCAATCTTTGTTATGTCGAAAGACGCCTAAGGAGTTTCCTTTCCTTTGATCCTGGACGGTCTGTGTTTCCTAACCTTAGTGAGGTGGGATTAGGGATTTCTGGGATCTAAGAAGAGGGACTTTTTGGTACAAAGACTCAGTATTTTCAGGGGGGTGGGGCTGGAAGCCTCACCCAGATGATCCCAATCTAGTGGGACCATAGTACCTCCTCTCTACTCCCTGTCTCTTATACACATCTAGATGTGTATAAGAGACAGTTGTTATGTCGAAAGACGCCTAAGGAGTTTCCTTTCCTTTGATCCTGGACGGTCTGTGTTTCCTAACCTTAGTGAGGTGGGATTAGGGATTTCTGGGATCTAAGAAGAGGGACTTTTTGGTACAAAGACTCAGTATTTTCAGCGGGGTGGGGCTGGAAGCCTCACCCAGATGATCCCAATCTAGTGGGACCATAGTACCTCCTCTCTACTCCTGCATGGGGCAGTCACACGCACTCCACACCTTTTCATAAAGGCCTCTGGACAGGACTGAGCTAGAGAGGGATGTAAGCCCTTTAAGAGATTTAGTGCCAGCATACTAGAGACGCAAGCAGGGCTACAGGTGTCACAACAGACACAGGACAGTGCCTCACCTGGGAGCACCTGTGACTGGGTGTGGCTGTCTCCAGCCCAGAGAGATGCAAGCTGGGAGCATGGGAGCTGCTGACAGAGAAGGAGCTAGAGTGTGAGCTTCTGTAAAAAGGATGAGGCAGAAGGAACTGGCAGGAAGGACATTTGAGACAGCTAGAGTTGGGGGCCAAGGCTGGAAAGACTGTGAGTAGCTAAGCGGCTTGCTGGGGAAGCAAAGCCCGGGTTGGGAGCCTGTTGCAGTGGGCTCAAGCGGACAGGGGCTGCTTGGAAGAGTCTAAGGTGGAGACTAGAGTAAATAAATAAAGTTTGGAACTAATATCCCAGAGATATTGATTTATTGGGTCCCAATCCTGCATAGACCTATGGTGTGGAAGTGCCTCCCTGTTACAGGCTCAAGTACTGGAATCTGGGGTTGAAAACTCCTTTTGAGATGACTTCTAAACCGCTTCCTGTGGTTTCAAAGAAAATCTCAGCATTTTGCTACATAATACAGCTTGTTTCCAGGTCCTGACATTTTAAAGTTTTTCACAAAAGATGCTTCTCTGCAGAATGCGAAAGGTTCAGCTGAGTTACACACAGCTTACAAGCTTCTAGTTGTCAGCACATTCAAATCTCGGCAAAAATGGATCCCAGTTAGGAAATGCAAATGCAAAATTTCTCCCCCCCCCACTCCCACCCCCGAGCCACTTTAAAATGTACCACAGGAGAAGCTTGATTTTAGCTGTCAGTAGACAGAGACCAGTTCTTGCATTTAAACAACTTAGGACGGACCTGCTGAAGCCATTGGCGGCAGCAGAAAAAGGGGCTCAGACTAGAAATATAAAGAAGCAATTAATTTTCATCAGTGGGACACTGGGCCCAACCCCATGCTCCGTGTGTGCCACGCAGACACCCCCTTTGCATGGACATGTGCCATGCGCAAGCCACGCAGATCCCACGCACAGGATGTTTGGGATTGTGGCCAATGAGAAAACAATCTTTTTTTCTTCTCATAGAAAAAACACCTACTCACACCTCATCTTGTCCATGCCTGCTGCCCAACTAAGTAAGGTGGTAATTTCCATGGACTAGTGTTGTCAGGAAGCCAATGGAAGGACAGTGTAACCCAGTGGCACAAGTGTAACAGTTACACATTTAGGGCAAGGTAGATACAAGTGGGTCCAGGCATCTGAGAGCAACAGACATGGTGACTCCAGCTGATCAGACAGTAGCTCAATTAGGAACAGGAAGTTTTAGAGACCATAGCAACCAATCAGCTGCACACTTCCAGTCATCTGACCATCTTTGCAAAAGGGCTAAGAGGTTTGCATATCTACCTATTATTTGTGTGAACCTGGGTTGGAGACCCAGGGTGCCTGACGAATTTCAGTGGAAATGGGTAATGGGGTAGGGTGCATGCCGCATGAATCAAAAAGACATACACACACCTATTTGGAAGGGGTGCATAGAAAGAAGCGGTGGGATCCCATGTGAAAAGATGGAAGGAGAGCAAAAACAGGTCAAGCTGGCCTCATAGAAATTCCCTTCAGAAGACCAGCCTCATGCAAAACACCCAGCCTAAGAAAGAAACAGGAGGAGCTGGTACTTAAAATATATGAAGCAATTGAGATACCAGGCAACTCCCCCTTTGTGTAACCTCCAGAGAAGGGATCCTCCCACCTAGAACTGTACCCCAGTTAATAGTCTGCCCTTGACCCTTTCAGTGAAAACCCCCGTAAAATAAGGGGAAACCAATGCACCTGATTCTCCTGCCCCTCCATCCAGTCTGACATTTGTATAACTGTTATAACCCCAAAATATCCTTCTCCCTGTCTGGAAAGACCCCATTCAGTGCCCATTGTGAGCCTTTGTCTAGTCCTAGGCTCCCAAGCACCCACTCAAGAAGCTTCTTTTTAGTATCCCAAGTCCCCATTGTGAGTTTCTGTGCGACTTTGTCCCCTGGTCCCTACAAATGACCCGAGCTTCTCACTGGACAGCTGAGTTGCTTTTGGACGTGGACAAGCACGAGTCTCCTGTGCGTTTCTGCTCCAAGGGTCTCCCAGGCCTAGGTCTGTCACCCTCCCACTCCATCGCAGGATCACTGGGGTTCACCCATCCCCTTCGCAATGGGGAAGGAGAGGTAACCCATTTTCTACCTTCCTCGCATCCTATCTCCCTTTCTCTTTCTCCCTCTGCTTTGAACCCAGGCGTGGAATTTGGTAACACTATGCAAATGCTCTTTTGCCATTGGGGTGTGTGTGGGGGATTGCTCAATTTTTTTTGACCAGTAACTCAATTGGTCTGACCCAAGAAGAATAAAATACCCAGTTGTACTCAGAGGTTGTGGACAAAACTTTCACTGCAGAGGTCAACAGAGCTACTGTTAATCCAACAGAGTTAATTTTAATCCATACACTTTCAGGACTGCCAAAAAATCCTGTTATAAGAGACTGGGAAACTCGCATGGCACAAATGTACAGCAAAAAAGTTTTACAACTCTGTCAACACAACAAATGCTCCTGTACATATTGGGCCTGTCAGTATTCCCTCTTGGAACATGTTTTCCTGTCTGCTTATTCTCCAGGAGTCACACTTAAATCACCTGGGTCACTTGAACCTCCTCCCTTCCCCCTGCAGGCCACTTTGAAGATTAGTACCAGATCGCTTTGCAAGATGTTTTTGCACATTTTAATAAGGTTCTCCAGCTTGCTGGTCTCCATTTTCCGTCTTCAACATTTGCCAAAAGCATGTTCTGTTTGTCATTAATAACAATGCCAATTCTATTCAGCTACTATAATCCCAGCATGTTGGCTGACCTGCAAGATGCTGATACATTTTTGTTATTCCAGAACAGCTGGTAATCAAAAAGCATTTCATTCCTTAAAATTGAAGATGAGTCTGGGCTTGATTTTAGAAGCACTTTATTTGATGGTAAGTACCTCCTAACTCACTTTGACCTCTCCTGTGTTTACACAAGCAAGGGTGTGTGTGTGTAAGAATGAAGGTGAAGAGGGCAAACAAATGGGGTTAGAGTGGGGAGGTATATTTCTTTTTCAGGAGAGATTCTCATCTGTACTGGAAAGAAGACATAGGTTGTGAGTCTGCTGGTGTCCCAGCAACCCTCAACGCCCAACCAGCCCATTATTTCTGTGTTTGTGGGAGGAAAAAATATCTCTGCCTCACGGAGAGCTTATTATTAGAGGTCCCCCTGCTGGTGGTAGGTCCTTGCAAGTTCCCTACCAGGGAGACAGAGGGTGAAGAAAGAGTTATTTATAGCTCCTGCTTCCTAAGGCAGAGGGAGGAAGAGTTACCATGGCTCCAGGCTTTTACCCAGAAGTCTTCAGGGAAAGTCCCAATTCTTCCAGGTCAACCAGGGTTGCCCAGGGCCGTGGCTAAGACAGAGCATTAGGGGGTGGCCTTGTGAGAAAGAAGTCTAGCCTTAGAAATTTTCCATCCCTTCTGAGATGACCCTGCCCTATAGAACACCATGATGCCAGCATAGAGTTAAATCAGTCCCTTTCCCTGCCTCCTTTCCGACATGGCCCTGTTGCCCACTATGAAGCATCATGATATCACAATGCCCCATAAGCAGCAGGGTTACATCAGAACTGAGTGCAACAGGTCTTCCGCCGACGGGGTCCCGTCCCCTCTGGCATCATCCCCCACACACCCTTTCTCTAGCTCTGTGGGCATAAAAGCTTATATATAGTGTCTTAAGCACTCTGCTAAGGTTGTCAGTATAATAATCCCCAATTTACAGATGAGAAAATGTATTTATTTAATATATTTATACCCCGCCCCTCCTGCAAGCAGCTCGGCACAGAGAGGCACAGAGAGATGAAGTAACTTTCCTATGGGTGATAATAGACATGACAGGGGCCCGCTATGGTCTGCTTTCGCCAACCTGAGCCAGAGACTTACCATCATGTATATTTCCAGCCTGCCAGATGTGAGCCTGCTGCTGCCCCAGCAGATGGCTGCCCTGGAAGTGGTTCCCCAGAAGATTCCAGGTCCACAGCTTGGGCTAAGAGCCACCCAGGCAGGCAAACTTGGGCTACAGACCCACCCATCTGCCTGCAGCCCCATCCACTGCCAGGGATCAGGGGCCACCATGTCTCGCAGCCATGGCTGCCTGTGATTGGTCACCATGGTTGCCCATCATGGCGGGGGGCAGAGCACTAGAGGCATGACAGGGCAGAGCTGCCCGCCCATGTGTTCGTTCTCTTCTCCCACCAGGGGTGGGGCGGGGTGGGGCTTGCGGTCCGTCCCAGTCGAGAGCACATTTATTCTGTGCCACAACCTGACTCTGCCAGAGTCACTCCCCCCACCCCCTCCCAGAGCATGTAGCCAGTGTGCCAACTACACATTTATTTTTACCCAAAGGCCACACAGCCAGTGGCCATCCTGGGTTTAGAAGGCAGCCCTCCTAAATCTCAGTCCAATTCCTCTGCTACATGATATCCCCATTCAACTTTATATAAATGAGGGGTTGGGAAACGTCTCCTCCCCATGGGCCACTTTGAAGATTGGTACCAACTCTAGATACAAGGAGGGAATGCTTAGAGGGTGTGCTCACGATAGAGGAAAGTGAGGGTCTTGATCATGGATTTATGCCATGGATCTGTCCCCTGTGCTTGTGGGCATGCCCTCATCTCTCCTCCCTTGATCTGAATCCAGCCTTTCAGGTGTGTGGGGGGGAACTGGATCCAAGAGCCTGATCCAGGAATTAAACAGGGGTCACATAGAAACTAACTGCGGGCCACATTTGTCCCTCTGGCCTGAGATTTCCCACTCCTGGGACAGGACTTCACTCACTCTCTCAGAGGGTTAGGTCAGACAAGGCCTCTTGTTTAATAAAGTCCTTTTCTGAATTTCTGATCTGTCTCTAGCATTCTTCGTAAAGAAAGAAAATGCCACAGCCATTCCTTTTAGATACCGTATGCGTCAAAGTCTCCATTTTGTTCTTACTGGGGGAACAACTTGAGACAGGACACACTTCTTGTCAGCTCCTCCAGCATCATTATGAATTGGTCGCCTTGATGAGTCACGCAAAGATTCTGAAATGCTGGCAACATTCTGGCCAGACAGCGTTTCTAAGGTAGGATGACTGAGTGTGTAGGATGAGAACACTGACATCCTGAACACAAAGGCACTTGTAAAGTCTCTTTCTGCATCCTTCATTAAATGAATGTGGATATCTGCTAATTAGTTCATAAAACAGGGACAAGAGGCAGAGGCAACATAGAACCAGGTTCTACAAAAGAACTCTATTCAGCTTTAGGACTCCCCCCACCCCCACCCCCGGTTACATACCTCCCAATATTTTTTTAGTTGCTGAAGATGGACAAGTTCCTATCCCCATGGACAATAAGCTCTGACCCTCACTCACTTGCACACCCCTCCCAAAATTGCAAGTGCATAAGGATGGGCGAACAGAACGTGGTTCGGACGTTTGGTTCAAAACCCAAGTTCAGGTTCGATGGTTCGGTTCAGCCAAGTTTGGTTTGGCTAAAATTGGCTGAACATTCAAACATAGCGCTATCAATACCAAAACCGAAACGAAACCAAAACCAAAACTGAATTTTTGGCCCTGAAAAGACGTTTTCCCTGCCCCCAAACTCATCTGAACACGACCAAACTATTCGGTCATTCGAGAATTTGGTTCAGATGTTCGGTTTGGACGTCCGAACAGACCGAGTTCAGTCCGAACTCCGAACATTCGAACCGCATTCGCCCATCCCTACAAGTGCATAAAGAGGGACAAAAACTCTCCTGCTTCTCACTCAGTTTCTTGTGGTTCCATCCCCTCACGTGCTTTGCCTGGGAGGCAACCAGGGAAGAGGTGCCTGAGGCTTGAATAATATATCTGACTTTTTGTCCTCCTCTCCTGAAAGAGGAACTTTGGTCCACCGAAAGGAGGGACAGTGGGATTCAGCCCCCAAGGCAAGCTGGACTGTCCCTCCTAAATAGGGACTGTTGAGAGGTGTGCGATTAGCAGGATAGGACCATTATCAATGACTCCTCTTTCTAGCCCACCTGATTCACAACCTATAGACTGACAACCAACTTTGTGGCAATGTGAAAAGATACCAGACTGAATACCCAGAGAATCACGGTCCTGAAGGCCTTCTGTTGAGCTGAATCGGGCAGCTCACAGCTTCAAGGGCAGTGTTACTCAATTACTTTTCAT
This sequence comes from Sphenodon punctatus, assembly GCA_003113815.1. Lineage (NCBI taxonomy): Eukaryota > Metazoa > Chordata > Lepidosauria > Sphenodontia > Sphenodontidae > Sphenodon > Sphenodon punctatus. Next base: position 1,118,172 of record QEPC01009477.1, on the reverse strand, counting down.
GGAGATTCTGATTTTTAAAAGGACATTACCTTGCGGACCAAATGGACGTTTGCATAAATATGCAGATGTATGGGTATTGTGGAGACTCTGGTGATGGGGGGGGGGAGGGGAGGGGCAGGATTAGGCCCAAGGGGGCAGAAGCCTAATGAATTGGGAGGGCAGTGTTAGTACTAAAACTAACACAGTCAAAGCCTGTCGCTTTAAATCTCTCCACACAGCTGTGCTCTTTCTCCTGCATGCTCCGATCAATCTGTTCATGGCCCTGCAGGGGGTCATGACACTCATGTTGAGGACCCCTGGGGAATGTTCAGTCAAGTGAACTAAGATGTATTAAAGGCTGATTGATGATAGGGTGCTTCTAGCTGCGTGTCAAGTAAAGACTGGAAAAAAATATTTGCCACAGTCGCATATTTTTCTTCTGTTTTCCAATTATGTGAATATCCATCAGTGGGGTTTTTTTTGGTTTTTTTTTTACTGGTTTAGCAGAGATATCTTTCTGTGCCCACCCTGAGAGTCTCTCATTAGGTATGAATTCAAAGAGTTAAAGATCAGACCTCCTCATAACGAGGGCTTACCAGGGGTGATTTGCCACCCTGGGCAAAACCCTCTGGGCATCTCCAGTGATGGGGCAGTGGCATGCATGGAATAAAAGGGAACACGAATGCTCTCTTCCCACCACATCCTGGCCTCAATTCAGAAACTGGAACACGGGCAGATGCAGCAGAGCCTTCCTACTCCATTGCATGCTTAGTCGGTGGGGTGTGCTCCTTCTCCCCACTGCTCAGTTGAGTGATGGGAAACAGGAATGCTCACCGGTGTGCCCCACTCCTACGGCAATCCTTGGGTGCTTGCAATGGGGATGGAGAGAAGCAGCTCTGGAAGCCACTTCAAGAAGGCCAACAACCAGCATAAAGTGTCCCATTGTCCAATGGAAAGGTCCACCCTGCTCATAATCTTCTGCCACCCAAGTATGACACAACTTGTAGTGGATAAGGTCTTGGATTTGGCCTGGGGAGGGCAGGGTTCCAATCCTGTCTTAGCCATGTGATCTCTAGGAAGCCTTGGTCAAGTCACTATCTCTCAGCCTTAGTTCCCTCGGGTAGGAATAATAATGACCTACCTCACTGGGTTGGTGTGAGGGTGAATTAGATAGGGACTGTAAAGCATTATGAACACTGAAAGCATTAAAGAAGTGATTAATAATAATAAGCCATGAATAAACAATGTGGCCGAGAGATAAATCTGAGAGACATTCCATAGTGTGCTTGATTCAATGACATGCTTAACTGTTTCTGTACATAAAGCAACAGGACAATGAATGCAACACACTTGGAAACCTTCAGATATGGAAGATAAAGGTGTTCCTCTCCCAGCCCCTGCCCTTTGGGACAGGATTAAATGAACCCTGAGGTCATTTCCAACCCTAAAATTCTATGATTCTACGGTACAACAAAAAATCAGAGACCCGTGTTCCCTTTGTTTTTCCTGTTGCCGCCAAAGGGAAAAACACAGTGAACATGAGTCCTGGACTGGATGGTGGGGAATGCATTAAACCCCTTCACGCAGAGTCCCTTAGCACAATATACCCAAGGTGCTATTCTTTAAAGTCAGCCTATATTGTGTTTGTCTGGCTTTTCCATTTCTCAAAAAGCTTGAAGTAATTTTCACAAAGACTGGGGCTTTCAAAAGCCGAGAAGCCAACACCAATCACTTTTAGAAAGGCCACCCGAGGCCATCAGAGTCCAGTCAGAGGATAAGAAGTGAACTTATCATCCTGCATAACTCATGAATAATACCCCCAGAAACCCATGTAGATGACACTCACTTTTTCTCCAGAAGTACAGCACAGAAAACTCCAGGAAGGCCTATATCTAATCTAATCTAATCTAATTTAATTTAATCTATACAGAACCACCAAAGATAAATGCTGGATTCAAACTCTGGTCCCTGACCACTATCACAAACCTCCGCTTACTAAAGAAACCACATTCAACTATTCTACCAATCTGAAGAACCAACAGGAGAAGCACAAGATGTGTCCGATTCCAACCAAGGGCAATTCTACATATACAAAGCAGAGGTAATCATGATAAGAAAGAATTGGCCAATGAATAATTCTGTTTCCCACCTCAAACTGACCACTTGTATCAAACTGGTCTTCCCCACTGAACAGTGTTGTTGCTGAACACCCCTCTTGGTGCTGAGTGCTTTCCTGTGCAGGGGGAATAAAGTCCATCCCTAAGTTAGAACTACCTTCCCCATAGAGCTGGAAAGAATACCTGATATATTACCCATATTACCATTCTGTCTCAGGTACCCAACAGGTTACCCAAGTACTAATCGGGTACTGAATTAATGAGAAAACTGGATTTTGCCATTACCAATCTACCAATTTATCATTTGGTAAATTAGCATGGGAGAAAAGTGAACACTGGGATGGTAAGTTGAAAAACAAGTACTGGAAGTCAGCATCTCAGGAGCAGAAGTCAGTAAATTGGGACTTTGGGTAATCCATCGTTTACTACTTGAGAACCAAGTAGTACCCGATGGTGGCGGGTCGAGTTGAGTACTGCAAGTTTAATGGGTATACCCATTTTTGCAGGTACTCAGTTCAGCTGTACTCCCTTACCTAGCCTCTTCAGTCCTAAGGACAGCTCCTGGCCCAGCCAGCTCCCTGAGGATCCTCGCACAGCCTACAGAAAACTATTTGGACTTCTGAGTCTGCTAGTCTTATAGCCCCAGGAGTGGGTGGGGCCAACGCCAGAAGCCAACACCCATTCCATACTCCATTGCTCCATATGTAAGTGGAGATGGTGGGTTGGAGATCAGGAGTGGTTGTGTGTGTGGTCATATATTTTCATGATGAAAAGAGCATTTAGGTATCCTACATTCAACACCCTAACGGTGTGCAATTTCCAGGATAAAAATGCATCTAGGGAATTTCCCCCGCACAACTGCCTCTGCACTTCATGTAGTTTGTTGTGTTACTCTGGAATAAACTCAGTTTCTCCATGGATATTCCCAGGCATCACTTTTTCAAGTGAACGAGCTTTCAGACAGGGGAGCCCATCTGAGGAACGGGCAAATATACCACTTAATTTCTCTCCGTTCTCTGTTTTACATTTTACCAGGTGCCAGCCATAATTCAGTTGCAGCTGGTTTTGTGTACTTGTGTTATATATTTGCCATGCCCCATTTACTACTCAAGAACAGTAACAGCTACTTGGATTTATATACGGTTTTAGTCCATATAGCGCTTCAAAGCGCTTAACAAAAGGAGATAACTCACCAGGACGGCGAGCCAACCTATCTATTACAAAATAAATAAATCAGTTTTAAGTTCAGACTTCAAAAGGGAAATGGTAGATGCTCCACTAAAATCTCTGTGGGCAAGGAATTCCACAGAGCGGGAAGATAATGGCAAAATGAACAGCCTCCCAAGGTGACACATCACACTCCTTGCCCAGTATAGATTAACAAACAGCGGGGATGGAAATGTTAATCATTAAGAAAAGGTTAAAATGTTCTTACTGTGCGAGAGCGTCGCGTAAAAGGAGATGACAACTGCTCAGAAAACACCACCTCGACACAGAGCTCTTTCGCAATCTAAATTCCAACTGGGACTATATTAAGAATGAAAAACAACAACGGGAAAAGAAATCCTCAGAGTATAGCATCAATGCAAAAGCACCAAGTGGAAATCAACTGGAACCACAGCACGGGGACATCTCGTGCGGCGAACAAATGCTAAACAAGGCTCCAAACCAAAAGCCAGTTACTGAGGGATTGAAAAATTGGAATCAGTTAAGCCTTCAGGCATAACAAGGCCTCTGCATTTACTGTGTGAACGACCACATTTTTGAGGAACGCATCAGGTACTCAAATTGATGCCTGAATACTGCTCAGGTAACTGACTTCCCAAAATACCAGGTATTTCCATTTCTGTGTTACCAATTTTCAATCCAAAATTGGGTCAGAAACTCCTGACGTTTTATATAGAAAATACCGATACTCAAAGCAATCAAATCCCATTAAACGTCCCCAAATATATGCAATTTAATCGCCAAGACTTTGCATCAGAATGAATCCATCAGATATGCCTTTTAATTGATGTCTTTTTAATTTTTAATTAATGTATTTTAATTGCTGTATTAATCAATGTATTTACTTAATACCTTGCAGGGTTCTCAGCAGCCTATGCATGAATTTCTGTGTCAATTGACTGCATATTCACTACAATCATATTATATTTGTAACCCACTGGACAGAGAGTTACATGTCCTGCATACAAGCAGAAGGTTGGGCAAAATGACCCTTGATTTTCCTTCCAACTATGTCCCACTTTGTACCCGATCCATTGCACACTCATTTGTGCATGCAGTGTTGTTTCTCTCCCCTGCTGCTTGGTTAGCAATTAAGAGTGGTTTGATCACTAATTTATGCCTCAGTAGCGCTCTGTGCTCCAAGAGCGCAGGTAGCAGTTCAGTGTCTGCGGTTATCCTGCATGATGATACTTCTCATTGCAAATGAGGATCTGGCTCCTCATTGTCTCATACAGATCTTTGGTCTGCAAGCTACATATGCACAACCCCTTGTGCACCTGGGTGAACAAAGAGATTGTGCTCTTCTATAAAATGCATTCAAAAAGAAAGATACGTTTGAATTAAGCATGACAACCCCCACTCCAATATACTCAGGTCTGAGGCTGCACCCAGACTGGAGTTCTGAGATAATATTTCAGGCATAAGGAACAACACAGAGCTGTGCGTTTTCTGAAATAAGAGACACCCATTATGTCCTGTGGAACTGCAAAGCACTGAAATAAGGGATGCCCATAACATTCTATGAAGGTGTGGGGTTGTGACATAAGAGACACCCATTATGTTTTATGGAACTTTAAGGCCGCTTTTAGACAAGACACATTTGTGCATGATTGTTAAAAAATGCGCTTGTTTTAATGCTCGTTTAAACACCTAAACCGTTTTAAATCTGTATTTGCTGTGAACGTGTAAAAGCCCAAACCGTTTTGAATGTGTTTTTTAAATAATGCGCATTTTTAAAAACCGGTCTTGAGCAACTTTGATGATTGGGGGGGATGCCAAAACCGGTTTTTAAAAATGCGCATTATTTGAAAACCACATTCAAAATGGTTTGGGCTTTTACACGTTCACAGCAAATACACATTTAAAACGGTTTAGGTGTTTAAACGAGCATTAAAACAAGCGCATTTTTTAACAATCATGCGCAAATGTGTCTCGGCTAAAAGCGGCCTAAGGCTCTGAAATACAGCTGAAAAGATTCTTTGAGGTGGGTTCCGTGGGAACCAATGGCTCCAATCCAGGTCCACTGGAATGCACCCCAGTCACAATCTGCAGCAACTGCTCTCCACCCGCCCCTCCTCCCCCCCACTAAAACACCATTTTAAAATACTTTTTTGTGCATGTTGATCATTCTTGTTGGTTTTGTTTTAGAATACCTGTGCAAATATTTGCTGCATGGAAAGGGAAGCTATCAGAATGGACCATGGAGATCTGGCACCGTTGAAAATCTGTGCCATGTATCTGTGGCCTGGTCCAAAAATGTGGACTGAATCAGTGTATTGGAGCAATGTGCATCAATTCAGCCTTGCTCAAATATAAGGGATGCCCATTATTTCTTAAGGAGCTGAAGGGTTCTGAAATTATGGTCATTCATTTAAAATAAGTGATGTCCCTTAATAAATGACATTCCGTGCCCCTAATCCTGTCCCACCTCAGGACAGTAATAATCCTTTGTAATGTGGAAAGAAGTCTGTGAATCCAAAGTGTTCTGCAAGTGTAAGTAAATACCATTAATAATAATTAATGGGAAAATATAAAGAACAATCAAGTAATTTCACTTCCTCTGACTCTCTCTCAGGCGGGTTTCTGAGGACTAATTAATTTTTGTAAAATACTGTGGATTCCTGGACAAATGAAGCTATACGGGTTCATATTTTTAAAAACTCGTTAATTATGTATTCAGTGAGGGCAGGCAAACCTTTGTTCCCAGCATTTCTAAACATATTCAGGAAATCAATGTGTTATGCCCCCATATAGAAAAGGGTGGAGGGAATGCAGATAATTAGCTTACTTAAATAGAGTGACCACCGTAAAACATTTTTGTGCATGTTACTTCATTCCGGTAAATACTGGCAGTGTTGGATCCTGGGAAGTTGCAGACCTGTGAAAAATGCTGAAGAGGGGGGGCTGTCCTAACATAGCAATGTTTAATGTACACACTCTCACACGCTCATTAGAAAAGGGAAAACGTTACGGTAATTATGGTCTGGGCCCCACATAGCTGAAAGACCCCCTGTCCTCCCATGCCCCATTGCGGCCCCTGTGATCAGACAGGAGGGGCACCCTGTGGGTACCTGTTAGTCTTGTTTGTACAACAAGGGCTCTCAGGGGGCGTTCTCTCAGTTGCTGCTGCGATGATTTGGAATTCCCTTCCCCCGGAGGCTCATTTGAGCATGAGCATCTTCCGGAGGCGGTGTAAGACTTTCTGAAAAGGCATTTGGTGGGTGGGGGTAAACTGGGGATTGGAGGTTAGGGGCAGGAGGGCTTAACAAGTGTATTCAAGAAAAGGAGGGCCCGGATCATGGATCTGTGCTGTTGATCTGTCCCCTACCCTTGCGTGCATGCCGTCCTCTCTGCTCCCTTATCCTGAACTCAGCTTTCAGGGCGGGGAGGGGGGGGGACTGGATCCAAGGGGCAGATCCAGGCACTGGAAAGGGGCCACATAAAGACTTTCCAGGGCCACATTTGGCCCCCGGGCCTGAGGTTCCCCGCCCCAGGCTGTGCTTGATGTTGTTGAAAATGGCTGGTCTATTGTTTTGGGTGGTTTCCCTTTCCCCCACACCAACTCAGTTACTCTAAGTGGAATTCATTTTGCAATATCCATTGCAGAAGGCCAATATGCTACAAAGAAACAAAACCATTTCACTACAAACACAGCCTTTTTATTCATAATATCACATCAAATTGCTGAAGTAGTACCATATGGCTTTCAAGCACCCAAGCCAGAACAAGTTGTTCAGCTTGTCATAAGCTAGAAGGCTGCATGAGACTTGAAATAATTTCCCTATCAAGTGGAAGATCTTCGGCTTCAGCGTAAGACATAAAAACCAAACAACAAAAACAAAAAAAACCCCACGGTGGCTACATTTTCCTCACATTCTTTTCTCCTGCTTTCTCTGATTCACATTGCGTTTTCTAGCACTTCCCATCAGTATAAGTGGGGACAAGTAACTACTGCCTCGAAAAGGCTGCTAACAGCATCTTGCCCATCGGATCCTCCTTGATCCTTCATCAGTAAATTGAATGAGAGAAACATCTTCCTCAATCACATCCCTTTTTAAATTAAAAAACAAAAGAACAGCTTGGGAAATATCTGAATGCAAGAATAAAAGGAGAAAGGCTATTTATTTATTTATATATATAACATTTTGATCCCGCCCCTCCTGCCCACAGGGAAGCCTGGGGCGGCGAACAACAAATATAAAAAAACCCATTTAAACAATAAAACATTTAAAACAGTTAAAATCCCACATTATGCAGGGAAAGAAAACTCCCTCCCTCCCTCCCACCCAACCCCTACCCCTTGCCAAAGGCCTGGCGGAACAGCCAGGTCTTACATAAACATCGAAATAACAGGACAGTGGGGGCCAACCGAGCCGCCTCCGGGAGCGAGTTCCACAGCACAGGGCCAGCCACCGAAAAAGATCTAACATCGGTGGCCACCTGCCTCGCCTGGGGAACCTTCAAAAAGGCTCCCACGAACGATCTCAAGGGTCGCACGGGCACATGTGGAGTGAGGCGTGTGATGTAATGGAGCCCACTGGGGTTCACCCCAGCCTCCCGGCACCCCGTTACCCACTTATTATCTGGTCTCTTCCTGCTGCCACCACCCAGAATCTTTACTTAGACTGCAAGTCCCATCCCTCTGGGGGAAATGAGACCTCTATCCTTTGCTTTAAACAGTCAGGCTCGCAAGCCAGAATAAAACAGTTCCCATTTTCTGCCGTCTGAGCATACAGAGGCGTATTTGCTCACACACACACACACACACACACACACACACACACACACAGATCTTTTAGATAAAAAAAAGGAATATTACTTTAATGATAATATAAACCCAGCATCACCGGCTGCAACCATGTGAGGCACATTGAATCCTTGATCAAAAGCAATTGATCAGAACAGTTTAGGCACAATGGCCTTTTTAGTAGCATCTAGCCTAAACTTGGTCCCTCAGATGTAACATTCAATTACTTACAGCTTCAGGTGCGCCTTTGCCTTGCAGCAAAGGGGTTCAGTCCTTAGGTTCAGTTTAGTCCAAACAGGCCAGGAGCCTTTCCCTTAGCTCCATAGCAAAAAG
>QEPC01009477.1:1092884-1109425 GCA_003113815.1 Sphenodon punctatus | reverse complement strand
TAAGCAGGGCCCAGGCCGTGAAGGGCTTTAAAGGTTAAAAACAGCACCTTGAACCTGGCCTGGTGCTTTATAGGCAGCCAGTGCAGAGCCCAGAGCACTGGCATCATGTGCCTCCTGTGGCCCACCCCTGTAAGGAGATGGGCCGCGGCATTCTGCACCAGCTGTGGCCTCCGGACCAGCTTCTCGGGCAGCCCCACGTAGAGCGTGTTGCAGTAATCCAGCCTCGAGGTGATGAAGGCATGGATGACAGTGGCGAGGTCAGAGTCTGGGTGATATGCCTGAAGCCGCCGGACAAGATGTAACTGCTGAAACGCACTCCCCGCCACAGCCACAACCTGAGATTCAAAACTGAGCCATGAATCGAGGAGCACACCCAGACTCCACACTTGAGAAACCATGGGAGGGCAAACCCCCCCAACAAGAGAAGATTCAACCACTCCCAGGCCCCCCAAGCCCTCGCCCACCAACATCACCTCCGTCTTGTCAGGATTCAATTGCAGATGGCTCAACCTCATCCAAGCCCCCACAGTTGACAGGCACTGGGAAAATAAGGAGACTGCGTGACCTGGGTCGGTAGAAAAAGAGAGGTAGAGCTGAGTGTCATCAGTATACTGATGACACTGCATACCCTGAAACCTTCTCACAATCTCCCCTAATGGCTGCATATAGATGTTAAACAAGGGGGAGGGTACAGAATGGCACCCAGCGGGACTCCACACATGAGGTCCCAGGGGGAAGACGTACACACCCCCAAGAGCACCTGGTGAGTTCTCCCAGCCAGGAATGAACAAAACCAGTCCAAGACAGTCCCGCCAATCCAGGCACAGTCCCGCAGGTGGGTCACCAACACCTCATGGTCAACAGTGTCGAATGCAGCCGAAAGGTCCAGCAGGACCAACAACAGCTATGAATCCTCTGGGTTTACCTCAGAGTCACCCGGCTTTCATGCATCCTCTCCAGCCTCTAAGTAAACACCTCTATTTGCTCCTATTGTCCAGGAGCTGGAAAGACTGCTAGAATGTTTTTTGGAGGGAATTGGGCAATGTCAGAAAGGAGATGGGGTGAAGAGTCTCTCCTATCCTTTGGCTATCCATGCCCTTTGGTCTCCTGACATGGGCCGCCCACACTTTGGCATATCATGATGCCATGGTATTCAGAAGGGAGCACAGCCATGTTGGAAAAAGGTGGGAGAGCATCTTTGTCCTGACTTCTTTCCATGACATGGCTGCCCATGCTTTGTTGTCATGTCACAATGCTTGGAAGAGGCTGTGCCACGTCAGAAAGGGTCAGCAGCGTGCCTTTGTCCCACCCTCTTTTGATCAACACTTCTGGAAAGGTGGCCAGTGGTGTTGTCATGGTCTGAGTAGACAAAACAGAACACTTGATTGAATTGAACGCTCTGCTGCTTCCCTGCTGAACAGCTGATGGAGTGGGCATTGCTCCCTGCCTCCTGCAGTGCAAGTTCCCATCTCATGGTGTACACTGCAGGCAGGAAGAGAAAGCCACTTCCCTGCTGAAAAAATCGTCTGTGGCTCTGCGTTGCACTGTAGTAGTCTATTATTATTAATATTATTATTAATGTATTTATATTGTGCCAGCGATGTACCTGGTACGTACAAGTCAGTAGTTACAGACAGGTCCCTACCCCAAAGGGCTTACAATCTGAGACAAGGAAGAGGGAGACGAGGGAGAGGTGAACATCGGGAGATACAAAGATACATTCGTGAGTGTGAGAACATGCAGGTGCATGTGCTTAACTTCGTTACAGGGAAGAAATTCTGAGGGAGGGAGAGAGGGAAGGCATGGTATTAAGAAGTGAGTGCAGCCATGTTGGAAGAAAAGAGGCAGGAGAACATTTTTGTTCCGCCTTCCTTCCATGAGATGGAAGGGCACAGATGGCTGTGGCTCAATCGTAATCTAAAAGAAAAGGTCACAGTCTTCTCACCAGGTGGAATTGGTGAAAAGTGCTCCTGGCCACCGCCCCAACTTGATGAACCAGGCACAGTGATGGATTGAGGCGCACCCCAAGGCTGCAGATCTGAGTAACCAAAGGAGGCCAGATCCCACCATCGACAGGTATCCTTATGCCACCCAGGTCACAGGGCCAACCCACCATCATTGCTTCAGTCTTGTCTGGATACAATCTCAACTGCCTTGCCTGCATCCAGTCCTCAATGGCAGCCATGTGGGGAATCTAACAGGAGTGGGATGGAGATGTATCCAGGGCTTAATATGTGGTTGGGGGCTTGGCAGGGTTCAACCTTGGCAATTAAATTCCAGGAGGGGCTGAGCCCTTGGCAATGTTCCCTCTACAAGTTTCCAAAATAGGCCATTTTGGGGTTGGAAATCAATCAATCATCATCATTTTTATATAGCGCCTCCCCCCTCCCATGGCACTCAGAGTGCTTTATATAGAAATAACAGCTTTTTAAATCTTCACAACAATCCTGTGGAGTGGGTTAGGCTAAGACAATAATGTGACTGGTCCAAGGTCACCCACTGAGTTTCTGTCAGGCAAGACTAGAACTTATATCAGAAAATGAAGTCCAGACCCCTAATTCCCTCACTTTATCTCACCATGATTTGGCATGAAGTATTCTCCCAGTTTACTCTGTACTGGAAGAACCGTTTTTGAATATGAAAGTACAGAGGGACTTGGTTTAAAACTCGGATCTTTTAGGACGAACAACAGAAGCAAACAGGGGAAAAAACAAACATAACAAAGTGTTATTTTTCTCTCCTGTTATAGACCCTTTGGGTTTTGATACCGAGATAAGAACCAGTATAGGAAAAAAAAACCCTACAGAAATGGGAAGTTCGTGGAGTTCGGAAGGAGAAGCAAGGAATCAAGAACGTAAGGGCAGTTAAGACCGTTCATCTGGCTAGAGTCAAGAGACTAAAATCCCTGGTCACAGGCTAAGGCTGTTTTTACATGGACTTCCCCTCCACCCCCTCCGGTCGCTCGGTGTTTGGGCGGGTGTGCGGTGGAGGGGGGGCAGTCCGTGTATACAGTCGCCGGTGGGTGCGGGGATGGTGTTCAGTGGGTATGCGCCTGTGTAAACACCACGGGCGCCGGGTGTTAGTGCGTGTGCACTCCCACCGCACACCCACCAACACCTGCCGCACACCTACCCACACCCACAAAGCCCTCCGACAGAATGGAGAATGCTCTGTGGTTGGAGGTGGGTGTGGGTGGGTGGGTGTCTGTGTAAATGGGCACACACCCACCATGCCAAAACATCCCCCCTCCCCCAGTCTGTGTAAAAAAGGCTGAAGATTCATGGGAGGAGGACAAGACTTCAAACCAGAACCATTCTTTTCAAACCTGCAACTTTCAACTCTACCGTTCTAGGATTCATCTCTTGCTGCATTAAACAAAAGGTTTGTGGCTTTCTTATTCAACTCATTCCACTCTTGTTTAACATCTATATGCAGCCATTAGGAGAGATCATGAGAGGGTTTCAGGACATGCAGTGTCATCAGTATGCATACCCACTGAACACCATCCCCCCACCCACCGGCGGCTGTATACATGGACTGCCCTCCCTCCACCGCACACCCGCCTGAACACTGAGCGGCCGGGGTGGGGGTTGGTCCATGTAAAAATGGCCTTAGCCTGTGACCAGGGATTTTAGTCTTTTGACTCTAGTCAGTATGCTGATGACACTGAGCTCCACCTCTCTTTTTCCATCAACCCAGGCCATGCAGTCTCTTTATTTTCCCAGTGCCTGTCAGCTGTGGGGGCTTGGATGAGGTTGAGCCATCTGCAGCTGAATCCTGACAAGACGGAGGTGATGTTGGTGGGTGATGGCCTGGGAGTGGTTGAATCTCCTCTTGTGTGTGTGTAGGGGGGGGTTCTCCCTCCCATGGTCTCGCAGGTATGGAGTCTGGGTGTGCTCCTCGAGTCACGGCTCAGCCTGGAATCTCAGGTTGTGGCTGTGGCGGGGAGTGCGTTTCGGCAGTTACATCTTGTCCGGCGGCTTCGGCCGTATCTCTCAGACTCTGACCTCGCCACTGTCATCCATGCCTTCATCACCTCGAGGCTGGATTACTGCAACACGCTCTACATGGGGCTGCCTGAGAAGCTGGTCCGGAGGCTGCAGCTGGTGCAGAATGCTGCGGCCCATCTCCTTACGGGGGCGGGCCGCAGGGAGCACATGACATCTGTGCTCCAGGCTCTGCACTGGCTGCCTATAAAGCACCGGGCTAGGTTCAAGGTGCTGGTTTTGACCTTCAAAGCCCTTCACGGCCTGAGCCCTGCCTATCTGAGGGATCGCCTCACTCCCCATGTGCCCGTGTGACCACTGAGATCGTCCATGGGGGTCTTTTTGGAGGTTCCCCGGGTGAGATGGGTGGCCACTGATGTAAGATCTTTTTCTTTGGCTGCCCCTATGCTGTGGAATTCACTCCCGGAGGAGGCTTGGTTGGCCCACACCCTCCTGACGTTTTGAGGTTTGTGTAAGACCTGGCTGTTCCGCCAGGGAGGGGGCGATGGGAGGGAGGGTGAGTTTTTATAATTTGTTTTAAAATTTGCAGATTTATTTTAAAATGTTTTATTGTTGCATTTTGTGTGTGTGTGTGTTGTTCGCCGCCCCAAGCTGCCTTTGGGCAGGACGGGCGAGATATAAGTTTTAAATAAATAAATAAATAAATAAATAAAAATACCCAATTCCTATTTTGCTCAAGCATGGGATTATTTACTTGAAAGTAGGTATGCACACGATAGGGCTCTATTTAACTGCCTCTTTCCTGTTCCCTGTTAATGTGTATGCATCAGTGGAAAAATAGCTGGTTTTTTCACTTCACTTGCTTCATCAAGGGAATGGGGGTGGGCTGATTTGTTTAATTAATTTAATATATTTATTTTAGACACTCTCCATATGTCTCGCTTGCTTCCAGAGCTTTCCCTTACCTCCAGTAATGCCAGAGGCAAACACATTTTTTGTCCATGCATGAGGGCTCCCCCAACCCCCTGCTTTTTACAGAGATATGGAACAAAGTCTTGGCTTTATTGCAGGTCAATAAAAAAACCTCCCAATTTCAGTAAAGTCAAGAATTTCCCCAAAGTGACTGTATTTGTAACTTTTCCTCCAAGGCCACAATCTACAAACCTCTTATTCCAAGGAAGTCCCATTTTGGGGCCCAACTACATAATTTAATCTTATTTTGGGTGAGGGGGAATGGGTGAACAGAAATTCTACCCAAGCCTCCATTTGCACAAACATTTAGGAACGGATCGAATGTCAGTTAAGTCAAAATCCCTGTTTGCACAGATGAATGAGCTGTGATTAGAAATTATTTCCAAGGCTGATATAAAATATGGTTTCATGTAATGTAGCCCTCAAAAATATATATATAAAAGACACTTGCACGGGCAAGTCTACGACAAGAATGTTTAGTGGGGGTGGGGTCATTTTAAAAAGGAAAAGGTTTTCCTTCCTCTTTCTGGTGTGGCCCCAACTCCTCCAAATATCATGATGTCGCTATGCTCCAACAGGGAGTACGTCTAACTCAGAAAGTGGTGGGAAATTTCCTTTGCCCCTGCCTCTTTCCCATGTAGCCACGCCTCTTACGGAATGTTGTGATGTCACAGCACTCTAAAGAAGTGGGGTCCTCTTGCTGTCCTCTCTTTGTCCCTCGCAGTCAGCATTCCCTCCCCCACTCGAACAGGAAGAAATGGTTGCATTTTTTTTTTCTGACCAGTTTTCTACTCACATGTAGCCGATTTTCACTTGAAATGTGTGATATTCTCGAGGGTTGATGTACTGTGTCTGTACTGCCTTGTGTGCATCAGTCTGGACTGACCCATTACAACCTTTCTGTTTTAAGGACAATGGTTGTGCAAGACTGGGAATGCTGTTCTTTTACGCTGAACAGCTAATGAACACCAAAGTGGAAGAGTTATACCTGCATGCAGTGCAAATCCTGAACTATCTCCTAAGTTCTGGCTTATAGAACGGGTAGGAGGCAATGTTGCAGCACCTATGGCAGAATAGTGGGTTTTGGTTTTGCAGATATATACTTGTTTGGCTATCCCTCCGAAAATCAAAATCCAAAACAGATATTCACACATCTGGGTTCTGTTTTTTTTAAAAAAAATGTTTTTGGTTATTCATTTATGTGGTTACTTCATTTTCGGCTATTGCACAAACACAAATTGTAAAATAAACAAATAAATATATAAATAAACTGAACAACCAAATAATTAAGAAACTGGGTTCGAAAAACCCACAATGGATATCTGACAAAGACAGACTTGAATAGCAATTATCCATTTTGGAGGATGCAGTTCTCAACGGTCGAAACCGACAGTATGCTGATCACCACAGATATTTGTTTCAGAACTAGATGCAACTTTTCTACAGTCTGCATTACCCTGGGTCAAAAATTCAAGTAACGTGAGACTTTAAATAATTTCTTGAGTTCCTGTTACTGGGGTGGGGAGGGGGGAGAAGGGGAGGGAGGGAAGAAAACGGATATATGCATGGTATGTAATTAGCAGCTTCATTTGATGAATCCATTCCAAGGCTGTTACCTTAACAAGGACAATTTTCTGCCACAGGAATGGGTTTGATGTTGCCAACACAGGAAGGACTTCAAGCCAGGATCACAATGGCAAGAAAAATGAATTGTATACCAGAACGTGCATTAACCTGTCGAGGAAAACAGCTTCAATTCCCAATTAACTCCTTGAGTGACTAGAGTCTACTCCTAGAAAGGATTACTGCAGGGGGAAGAGAAACTTTCCCTTACTTTAGTTTCAGATTTCACTACTCAGCACTCTTCTGTTTCCTCATCAACACTCCACCCCACCCCCCCACTGTGCTCTTTGCTTATGAATACCTGCTAACTAATTAACACCCCATTCAGCTGCAAGCCTGCAGTGACTTTGTCCTCACAACATGGCATTAGTTCTTAACTCACGAATGCGCTGGTATTATTTACAATGGGAGACTATAAAGGGGCTGATCGAAAGCCCACTGGAATCTGTGGGCTTTATGTGAGTGCCGAAAGCAATGGTTTCCTAATTTTTGGCCTGCGTGACCTCATTTTGAGACTTAAAATAAAAAACCCACAAAACCTAGAGGGACAAAAAAGACATGAAAAGTAGGTTCAACACTAGTCAAGAGGGAAACCCCATCTGCAAATGCTGGGGCACAACTTTGGGGTGTGTGTGTGTCCAAACCACAATCAGGGTTGGCTTCGGAACTGGAGAGGCCTGTGGTGGGGGTGAGTGGCGGATCCCTGCAGGAAATGCCTGCCTCAGGAGAAGGCCACTGCAGTCCCCACTGCTGTGCTGAGGGGTCCCTGGAAGCATTGCCACCACTTCTAGGGGGACTCTGTGAGGCTGCTGTCTCAGCTACTGTTACTCATGAGGAGGCCTAAGAGCACCACCATTGCTGCTACTTAAGGACTCTGAGAGCACCATCACCATGAGCAGAAGTGGCGTATTCCTGTTCAGAGGCATGGGGCCTCTGAAAGCATAGGTCCAGAGTTGCCCTTGCCCACAATTTGGAAACCTCCGCATTAAAGGACTTCCATAGCACCTATCTCTTTAAGCTGCTGACATGAGGGAGGATGCATCCTCAAATCATCAGCCATCATAAAATATATCACATCCAAAAACTAGGAGAAAAAAACCTGTGTCTGACCAATGAGGAAACAGAGCAGATATGACATCTCAGTAAGTGGCAACCCACCACAAGATCAAGGGCAGACAATGACAAATAGACACAGGGGATCAAACCTGGAACCTGTTGCCTCATCCTGTCCTGGGTAGGGATGTGCAAACAGAAGCGAGTTCAGAAATTCGGTTCGGTTCGAAAATTGAGTTTGGTTCGAAAGTTTGGTTCGGTCGACCAAACTATTCAAGTTCGGTCGAATTCCGAACTTCCAAACCGAATTCGTACATTCAAAACCAATTTTGTTGACCTTCCGAACTGGTTTGGATTCGACCGAACAGTTTGGTCGAATTCAAGTTCGGTTCGAAAGTTCGGTTCAGTCGACCGAACTATTCAAGTTCGGTCTGAAATTCCGAACCGTGTTCGCACATCCCTAGTCCTGGGGCAGGGGCAGTTTTGTTCCTGGCAGAGGCCTGACAAGACCTTTTTAATACTTCAGCAACAACTGTATAGTTTGTATTGCAAAAAAAAAGAAAAAAAAGCAGCATTGTGTTGCATGCGGTATCCTCAAACAGAAATATTGATCGCTTATCGGCAGCGAAAAAGGAAGTATAGGAAACAAATGAGAGGTTATTGTAGAATCTTAAGTTTTACATGGCATAGAATCAGCTAAGATGAGTTAGACCCATATATTGATTCAGACATGATAATGTTATGATCGTGAGTTTACAAGTGGTACAATATTGACATCCTGGCTTGCCTCGACTTAGATTTCAACTGAAATGTAGGAGGCTGGAGGCTTGAAATCAGTGTGACTCCTTCTCTAATTACTGATTAATCAAGAGCTAAGGTTGCTTAAATAAAGATTCATGGGGAGAAGGAGGAAGTCTCATTAGGAACAAGTGGTTAAAAGGGGAGGAGGGAGCATTGTAACAACTAGATCGTTAGAGAACCAGAAGGAACTAGCTGCATTTCTAAATAGCATACTAGCATCTGATGTTCAATTTTGCATTTGTGTCTAATCAAAAAGTGATAAGAAAAACGTTCTCTCCAATATAGGCAGGTAGAAGAAAAGATGCAATTCAGAAAGAAATAATGGAAAAGAATACTTTTAATACTTCAGAAATACTTAAGAGTGTCTGTCACTGTGTCTCCTAGATACTTAGAAGGCCTAGCAGCTGTTACATAAATTCTGAATTGCCTTTTCCTCTAATGCATAAGAAACTGCACCATAAACATAATGCTGGGTAAAAAATATTTCTGAAAGAGAGGCAGTTGTTTTAACATTTTCCCGAGTCTTTAAACTCCTTTTTAACGTGTACTTCCTTGTAAAAAACAGATGTTACTGAATAGTGTATTATGTCATCAAGTTGAATCCAAATGCTCTCTTATCATTTTTTCTTTTTTGTCTGCAGAGACATTACACAGAATATTTATTTACCATCATGGGAAGAAAACTGCCACCTTACTTCTCAATTCTTTGCTGTCAAATGTGTAAATAGTTATTATGGCTTGCAATAAATGATTTATGTTCTGATGATGTCTGATTCTTCTGCTCGATAAATGATTCTCCCCGTTAGATGCTGTTGCATGCTATTACCAATACGTAAACGGTATTGTCATTTCATTGTAAATCATAACACTCCAAATGAAAGTTGGTCCAATGATTCCACCCCCCCCCCCCCCAAACCAACCAACCAAACACCAGGAACCTTAAAACTGAGCTAGACAGAGGCCTGTGTTTTGGACAGCCATTTTGTTCTCCTAGTTCACACTAATCCGATGATTCATCTTAAAAGACATTTGCGCCCCTTCATTTCTTTTCCTTGTACTTTAAGCAAGCTGGTCTTTCAAGAACGTTTTTATTTATTTATTTATTTATTTAAAATTTATATCCCGCCCTTCCTGCCCTCAGGGCAGCCTGGGGCGGCGAACAACACTCAATACATACAATATACAATTTTTAAAAACAATTAAAAAATACAATATGTGGGGGAAAAAACCCACCCCACCCCACCCCTACCCCTCGCCAAAAGCCTGACGGAACAGCCAGGTCTTACATACGCGCCGAAACAGCAGGAGAGTGGGAGCCAACCGAGCCTCCTCCGGGAGTNCCACCGAAAAAGATCTAACATCGGTGGCCACCCGCCTCACCCGGGGAACCTCCAAAAAGGCTCCCACGGACGATCTCAAGGGTTGCACGGGCACATGGGGAGTGAGGCGGTCCCGCAGATAAGCAGGGCCCAGGCCGTGAAGGGCTTTAAAGGTTAAAACCAGCACCTTGAACCTGGCCTGGTGCTTTATAGGCAGCCAGTGCAGAGCCCGGAGCACTGGTGTCATGTGCTCCCTGCGACCCGCCCCCGTAAGGAGACAGGCTGCGGAATGCTGCTCCAGCTGCAGCCTCTGGACCAGCTTCTCAGGCAGCCCCACGGAGAGCACTGTGTTATGACAACACCACCTAGTAATGACCACATTCATGTAAGAATTGGCTTTTTACATGCTGAATTATTTAGGAGTGATATGAACCCCCTCTTCTATGAATTGCTAGCAATGCTTCTCCATCACTTGCAGCTTGTTTAGAATGCATGGCTGCTTACCGTTTTGGGCAGCGACCATCATATTATGTCCACCCTGTGTTCTCCACATTGGCTGCCTCTACCACAATGGATTGAATTTAAGGTTGCGTTGCTGGTTTTCAAAGAGGCCAAAGAGCTGCATGTGGCTCTAGAGACAGTTTGCCTACTTCTGGTATAGGTCCTGGCTATATTCGAGACCAGTTCCCGAAGCCTCACACTGATGGTTATCTGTGTTCAGAAACCACCTGCTATTTGGGGATCCCGCCATGGTGTCTTGGCGGGTGATTTGGCTTTTGCTGTGGCAGGCCTCTCATTGTGGAACTTCACCTTTAAAAAGTACCTAAAGACATTTTTATTATACAGATGCTTTTAGGATCCACTGCTGGTTCCCCTTGTAGGCTACCTTTAGTTATAGGATTAGGTTTAATGGCTATTTGCTTATTAATAGGAATTTCTTGCTCAGTGTTGCGTTTGGTCTCTGTTCTCCCCCCTCCTGGTCTCGTCTACCATTGTCCTTGGTTACTGTGAGTCTAGTCCCTAGTCTGTGTGTCTCTGCTATAGTCTATTGTTATCGTCTAGTCCTTATTGCTCCTTCCCTCCAGGACAGGTTTTCCTTGTCCCCTTTAGGGATGGGCAAATGCGGTTCAGATGTTCGGACCGAACTCGGTCTGTTCGGACATCCGAACCGAACGTCCGAACCGAACTCTTGAACGACCGAACAGTTTGGTCGTGTTCGGATGAGTTCAGAGGCAGGAAAAACGTCTTTCCATAATCGAAAATTAGGTTTCGATTTCGTTTCAGTTTCGATTTTGCTATTTTTGAATGTTCGGCCAAGTTCGGCCAAACTGAACTTGGCTGAACCGAACCTTCGAACCCGAACTTGGGTTTCGAGCCGAACGACCAAGCCATGTTCTGTTCGTCCATCCCTAGTCCCCTTCCTAGTGCACCTCCTCCACATGTTTCCCCTTTCTAACATGTGGCTGCGTCTTCCCCCCTTCTTCTATCTTCATGTGCCCTGGCTACAACCGTTCCCTGGCATCTGGTCCTGATTCCTTGCCCTGTTTTATTTCCCATCTTTACCCCATTACCAGCACTGTTAGTGCACCCCTGCTCCCCTCAGCATGGTGCACTCCCACCCCCCTCAGGCTTGAGTGTCTGTGTATATGCGTGTACTATCTTCTTACAGGCTTCACTGGGGTAGTGTAGCTTCCCCTGTGATGAGATCTGGCTTCAGTTGTTCAGCACAGCCACCATACCAGCTTGAGGGGAATAAAGGCACAGCCCTACTCCTACTGCCACCTAGAGTCCTACAGCAGCACAGCATTCCCCAGTCCTTAACACATTGATCAAGTTCAGTAATAGCTTACGTGTTAGATAAGTCATAAGACAGTGGGACTGATCCATGCCCCGCGGTTCCCGTGCACACACGATGTGAGGAAAGCTCGCGTACCTCCATTGAGGGCACAGCCTGCTGTAGAGGCAGGGTTGTGTGTGGGATGCGTGGGCCATGGGATCGGTCGCAGCGGCTCCCAAAATTATGTAATCAATGGACCACTGTCAAACCTCAACATTTCTTGAAGACCACCATCCACCACCATTGCATCTTCACCGCAGGCTGAGGGAAGTCACACAAGATTGTCAACGTAGCTCTCTGCTGGCACCATGGCCATTTTGTGAGGTAGGAGCCCAGAGTTGACCATAACTCACATGTGCTGGCTGTGGAAGTGAGGACCAAACACCACTTTGGAATAGCTACACCTATTTCTGCAGGCCAGCTACATACCACTGACCATGACTTCACATACCACAATTTGATACTCAATGACTGTAAGGACTCTAGGGGCTAGAACACGCCTCAGCCCCCTCCCGGCTGCATCGGCCCCCGCGCAACTGCTCCCCGCACTCCCCGTCGCACCGGACCTACCCCACACAGCTGCGCGCCCGCTCCAGCAACGTTCCGAGGCCACGCCTCTCCACAGCCCGACACCCCCGCTGCACGCCGAGACGCCCGGGGGCGGGGCCAGCACGCAGGCCACGCCGACCCCTGCCACGCCCCCTCAGGTGCGCCGCTCGGCGCGGCTGCAGCAACGCCCTGGGGGGGGAACTAGATAAAAGGCTGTACTGGGGATATCTGCGCTGCTGGTGATCGGAGCCTGATGTGCCCGTGAGACTGGCCCCTTGTGTGCTGCATCCTATAGCTTGTGGATCTCTCCTTCGTGTGTGTGTGTGACTGCCTCTAGTGTGACCGGTGGGTGAGTGAGCGTGTGCAAGTGTTTGACCTAGCAGCGTGAGTCAGGTGAGTGATTATTCCTGCGGGCGTGGGGGGGAGCACGGGTGCCTGGGCGCATTCCCTGAGCCTCAGACCTACCCCTCCTGCCTTCCCTTCCTGGGACCCTTTGCACCCCCGCCCCTCACACGTACTTCACCCCTCCGGCCCCCTCCTGGGCCCTGGATGCTTGCGAGCAGGTGGCAGCAATTAAGGTCTGTGATTACCCCCGTGCCTGATGATGACCTAGGCTGGGGACTCACCATATTGGTATCCCTATTCCACCCTGAGGGCTTGCTTTCCCAGCAGGGCCTTGCTGTCATCTATTGCTCTATCGATTGTGGTGCGTGCCTGGGTGTGACCCCGTTCCTAGGGACATTCCTGTCCCCTCCCGGTTCCCCAAATCCCCACAGAGACATACATACTACTCATAGGTGTGCAGAATGATCTTGTCATATGCTTTCACAGATGCTATGCTTGACCTTGTTTCTCCAGGACAGATAATGCAGCTGTGTTTTTACTTCCTGTTTTCCTTCTAATCCGATTCTCACATATCATGAAAGTAAAATTAACTTCTTTGCTTAAATAAATGCTCAAGCTCACAAAGCCTTGAAACCCAAATCAAACAAGCAGTCGATTGCAAATCAGCCTTACAGGATGATAAAACTCAGTGCAATTGAAAATACATCTTGAGGCTATCTAATGTTCTGATTAAAAAACTGGAGATCAAGATTAAGAAACAAGATTCCCTTTTATAGACTGCTAATATAGCAGGGGACTGGAATTATTACATCCATGCTTACAAACATCATAGCACTTAAATGCCTGTTATGCCTATCATAAGCTTCTCATCTGGGTCTGTTTGTAGATATTAAATTGCTAAGCAGGCACAAGTTCCCATTGGTAACTGTGGCTTGGAAAGGCAGTATAGCCTAGTGGATAAGGTGTTGGATTTGGACTTTGGAAACTGTAGTTCAAATTCTATCTTAGCCATGAGCTCATTTTGTGGCCTTCAGGAAATCACTATCTTGCAGCCTCAGTTGTCCATCTGTAAAATGGGAATAATAATGACCTACTACACAGGGTTGCTGTGAAGGAGAATTAGCTAAGGACTGTAAAACACTGAATGCTGAAAAGTGTTTAATTGACAGGCCTGCAATCAGGGTCTGAGAGAAGGGTGGGGGAAGAATGTTCTGTCCATATCATATTATAATCATGTAAAAGGCATTTGGCTATCTTTGTTAAAAACATTTGTGTGTTGAGCAAACAATGCAATCAATTAGGTCTGCACCACTAAGCACGTCCTGTGTTTAGTTTAGGAGGAGCCTTGTTCACATATCTATTAGGGCTGAAACGGCAAGCCACCATGGTAGCTGTTTCCGATGGAAAGAGCTCTTCTGCAATGAACAGCAAGGTGCAACAGAGATGTTCGTTTCGCTACTTTTGTCTGCGATCTTCCACAATTTCCACCAGCACTTTCCGACATCCAGGTTTTCGCAGTTACGGTGCTAAATTAGCAGAACAACGTTTCTTCCAACACTTTCTGATAATTCCAATACTTCCAATGTCGCAAAGCAAAGGGCACAGAATTAGTGAGGGGTGATCCACTCTATCCCAACTAGAGGTGCAAGTGGGCCCCATAAGATTTGGGCACACCCTACGAATCTGGGGTGCCTTAATCGACCCGACCCCATTCGTTCGGGCATTATTGATACCCAAACGGGACTCGACAGGCTGCTTCAACGTGTCAGCTGGCCTTTGAAAGTGAGCGGCCCCATCTGGGACCGCTGGAGAGCCCAACTCCGCAGCAGTTCTTGCTGAGGCCTGTCACTTTAAAAGGCCACGCGGTGTGGGGCAAAGCACTGACTGGCCTTTGAAACTGACAAAGCTGGAGCTCTGCAGTGCTTCTGGCTGGGGCGTGTCAGTTTCTCTCAGTAATGCTCACATTTTCGGGCATCGGCCACATGACTGGTACTTCGGTAGCCCGTCGAGCGTATGATGGGTTGCCTGAAAATGCGGACATTACTGTGGGTACTAATTTTAGTATCCGTTGGAGCTCTAATCCCAACCCGCCTAGGCTACAGGTCTGGGACTGTGCTGAACCCATAAAATTCTCCGTTTTGTGATGCATAAAGAGTCAGCATATGTTTTAAGAGGCCGTTAATAAACTGAGGGACATCTGTAAAGGAGCAGAGCAGAAACAGCCTATGCACTGCTTTTCCGACAATTCCGCAACACTTTCCCATTCGCTGAGAAATGGTTCAGCATTTTCATCAACCCAGAAGTGCCAACAGTGACAAAAATGCCAATAGTGATGGAACTACCAAAAATGATGAAAGTGCCAGAAAATGTCCTAAAACTACCTTAGAAGTGTTGGAAGTGCCAAAAAGTGTTGGAAATTCACCAACGGAAATACTGAAAGGGGCGAATGGGTGAAAAATATCCCAGACACAAAATATTGTGCAAATGTTTAGCAAGGTTCCCCAAAAGATGCAAATTCACGTTGATACAAAAATGGATATCATTCTTCTTTGAATGTGCAAATTCGAAAGCCTGTTCAAATGAATGCTCTGCTGCTGATAAGCACCCAGTTTTGCATGGACAACAGAACGTACTTAAGAAGTGTCTTGAGATTGGCTGAAATCATGTGCCTTCATATTGTTCAAAATGTTTTCTGCAACTGCCTAATCCTATTTTTTTTTAAACAGGCACAGAGTGTCTGTCAGTCAAAGAAAATTAACAGCAAATCCCAAATGTCACCCAAAACAGGCTCTGCTGTTCCCCTTGTGAGTGTTCACCAAAATCAAATTTCCAAGAAACAAGAGTTTTTAATCACACCGTAGCAAATGCTAGACTGGAATGCTCCCAACTCCCATCCCTGAAATGCATGGCTTGCACACCTCATTCAGACTGCTAAGTCGTCTCCAAAAGGACTTGGGATGGGCAAGACATTTATCAGTGAAAATATCAGCTCTCTAAATAAAACCGGCCAAGCTGAAATGCACATTTGCTGTGAATACTAAATTCAACCAATTTGATCTATCTGTAGTTGTTTGTGCAGAGTGAATTGGGAGATTTGATTCAAAACTATTCACCGAGGAATTTGTTTTGCTTTTTGTTTTGGCTATCCATCACTTCAGTACTTTGCTATATTGTACTTGCTCGTGTCATTCAAATTCAAAATTACAGCTGAAAGGAGGACTAAAATAAAAATAAAAAGGGTAAACTCATCAAATATACCTTACCCAAACAAAAAATGGTGGCTTGGGCAACCACCAATATTCATTTATGCTCTGTTGGATATTCATGTTGGTTATTCCATTTTGGTGTTTGGGTTCTTTTTTTCCCTGGTGGTTCTGTCACTTGCTATATCAGTCACACCATTTTGGCAATTTTTAGCATACTTGCTCATGCACCATGGTGCCCCTCTTTTCTTGAGTCTGTGGTACTTTGTTCTCCCAGCCACACTTATATACACAAATGTAATTGTGCACTATTAGCATCCTTGCACAGGCACCATTGCCGAAAATGATGTTTGATATCAAATCGAAACGACCTAACAACCAGAATAACCCAACTGAAAAATTGAAAACCCTGAAATGGAATACCTGAGAAAATATGCCAGTTTCTGTTTTGGTCATGGATACTGTCCAGGTATGGAAAGGGCTACACAAAAATGCAAATCAGGACTGCAGATAATAAACCTGCTGCCTGTTTTGGCTCTATAATACTTCCACCATCATTTATGAACGTCTCTCACTAACCTGAGTACATTTTTAAATACAATTGTTTTCAGTGCAAAACTAGATGAGATTTCATTATTATTATTATTATAAACATTTATATAGCGCCAGCCATGTGCCTGGCACTGTACAGAACATAGAAATAGATGCGGTCCCTGCCTGTGGCTTACAATTTAAAAGACAAGGAGGGGGAGACAGGGAGAGGGGACAGTGGGAGAGACAGGGGAGCAGACAAACAAACATTCAGGCGGATGCGAAGTCTCAGGTGCGTGTGCTTGGCTTGGTTACAATCAGGTTGGTTGCAGCAGTCAGCAGAGGAGGGCAGACAGTAAGT
>QEPC01009477.1:1071823-1089126 GCA_003113815.1 Sphenodon punctatus | reverse complement strand
CATGGATGAAGGGGGCTTTAGTCACGGAAGAGCGGCAGTTCCAGAGGGAGCAGGAGAAAGGTAATTGGTTTGGGGGAAGGCATGGGATGTGGATGAGATTGGGGGATGTGGAGCAGCCAGGTTTGCAGGGTTTGGGTCTCACACCAGCCACAATGGGCTGTGGAGTGTGTGGGTGTGCAAGGTTTGGATGAGGGGAAGTGGGGTGGTGGGGGGGCTTACAGGGAATGGGAAAGGGGGGATGAGGGTGAGGAGGGGGAATGGGCATGGGTGAGAATAAGGGGTAGGTTGGTTGGAGAAAGGCCACTGGAGGGAGAGGGAGGAGGAGGGGAGCCATCAGCAGGGTGAGAAGGAGGGGGGAAATAGAGGGCAAGGAGGCGAGGGAGATATGGGGAGGCATCTTAGGTGGCAACAGTCCAGGCAGCAGAGTAGGTAACCTGGCCTGAGGGTGGCACGGGATCTCATACAATTTGCCATTTAGTACAAAATGCCAGGAACAGGACGATGGACCTTTTGAGGAAAGGCCTTTCTTCAGGCCTATCTGTGGAATGCTTAGCTGGAACAGACCACAAGAACTGTTGTAACAGAAGACGGTGGGAGCAAATGATTCCAGGAAGAAGAAGAGTATTTGTGGATCACATACAGGAAACCAACAGAGCTGCAGTCAATGAGTTATAGACTAAAGCACGTTCTTTGCAGTTTAAAGCCATTTATTTTGTGAACACATAAATGGCTATAATTTCGGATGACCTCCTGTCAAATCTCTTTGTTTTAGACCAGGGGTGGGGAACCTTTTCCCTACCAAGGGCCACTTTGAGAATTAATACAAGCTCTGAGGGCCACATAGAAATCATGGGTGAGAGTGCTTAAGGTGTGCACTCAGGAAAAGGAAGGTTCTGATCATGAATCTGTGCCATAGATCAGTGCCCTATCCTTGTGTGCAGGCCCTCATCTCTGCTCCCTGAGCTCAGTTTTTCAGTGCTTGGGGGTAGGAACTGGATCCAGGGGCCACATAAAAATTGCATTTGGCTTCCGGGCCTTCGGCTTACCCATTCCCTCTTTTAGACAATTTCTGAATTGCTTTTTAACAAAGACGGGTGGGGAGGCAAGATTGGAATTGTAGAAGGAGAATCTGAGTTCCTATTACCTCCCTCTGGTTACAGACTTGGAACCCCAGATCAAAAATAGTGGTTTGTATGATCTGCATTAACATATGTACCTATAATGGACAAAGCTCACTTTTGCAATTTAGAACATCAGTTCATGGCTTCCTTTGCCGAACTGGGTTTTGAGGCACAAATAAATAAGGATGTTTCTCCCCCCCACACTTCACATTTGGCTTGAAGATTCTATATAGTTCGTTGCAGCAATTATGTTAAGCGCAGAGCACAGACAAGATTTTGCATCTGGCTCTCCGCAGAAAGACTCGTGTCAGTAGAAAAGCATTTGTGCTGTTGGGAATCAAACTGCAATTCCTCCATTTGTGGCAGGTGTTTTAAGCACTCTGCCGAACAATCTACCCACGCATGGCACTACAGCAATTCAAGGACTAAATTAAATCGCTGAATATTAAATTAATGATGGAAATCTAAAATATTAATATATTCTAATTGAATATTCTCCGATAAATTATCTAGGCATTCTCGGCAATTTGATTTTACTTTCATTTCTTTAAGGAACTTTCGGCTGCGTAAATGCAGCAATTAAAGCAATTCCTAAAAAAAAAAAAAGGGAACATTTTCTACTCAGACAAGCGAACTCTAAACACAAAGAGTCTAAAAATTTCTTTCATATGATTGATTAAATCATAGAGCTCAAGACAGCTGAATCATTAAATGACTGCTTTCTTCCAGTCCCCCTGGCTTTAGCAAGGACAATATAAATCCCCCATAGGTCTGAATACAAGAATATACAATATGTATAATTACAGTATAAGGCTTGAATGCTGTTGTAGGAGAATTTCAAATGGGGCATTTATGCTCCAGCGGCACATTTAAATCCATACATCTCGGTGTGTGTGGGTGTGGATGTTTGTGTGAATGCAAGGCCCGCCAAGAAATGGGCTGCTGTTTTCTCAAGGCCGGATTCGCGCCTGCTGTAAACTGGCAGTCCCACCACCCCCACATCAGCATTAACAGACCTGTTCTGATTTATCCTGAAATGAAGGTCAGGCCTGATGTTTGGAGAAATGAAACGAAAATAAAACTGACACCCAGTCTTCCAACTCCCGGGAGCATGCAAATAGGGCAACCCACTGTGGTTCCATGAATATACATTACAGGGCCTATTTAGAAACAGTCTTTCTGCTATTTTCTGGTTTATTTATAGGAGGTTTTGAAAGGATGTGCCAAAAGCACAGCAATAAGTTGAATCACTTTGCACTCTTCATTAATTCATACAGGAGCAATGAGTTTCATGCCAATAACACAATGTTCCCAGTGAAATTCCCTACTACAGCCAAAATTAGGGCTTCCACTGCGCCCCCACCCCCAACAAAACAAGAGGAATCATTATTCACATAGTTCTGGGGCTAGGGTTTCTCCTAAAGGCTGAGTCCAGAGTAGAGGGCGGTGTGGTTTCATACAACATTCCATTCAACTTTGGGAGATTTGTGACTCAAGAAGATACTTTGTGGAGCTACTGGTTACTAATGTAACACACACACACACACACACCGGCTACCCCCTCGTCTCTATGTCTCCTGGGGAGGGGTCCAAGGAATAGAGCGCCTGGGTTCATGGGCTTGCTCTCCTGATTTTGGTGCCAAATTGCAGTGCCTCCACCCGGGGTGCATACAGGGCTATGGTGACCCTGATGAGGCCCCCAGAGAGGGTTGGTGCAGAGGCCCCCTCTAGTGGTGTGAGTGGTGACTGACTAACCACTCACAGGTTCATGAGCCTGCTATTCTCAGAGCTGAGGGACTCGGGTCTTTTGGCTTAGAGGATAGAGGCTCATGCAGCTGGAGCTGAGGTCACCAGTTCTAAACCCCAACCCTGCCAGAGTAGACAGGGTTACACTAATAACCTGATTATTTATGGCTGGGCCAGCTCTTGCATGCATTCTGTGTTCAAATCGCCCCGACTGCCCCACCCATCTACTGTTTTTCTGAAGTAGCTGTTCCAAGGATTTTGCTCAAGCCTAAAAAAGCAGTCACTTCCTCCACAATAGGGAAATATAAAGTAGAGCAGTGGTACTCAAACTTCGCAAACCATGCTAATCTTTTCTTTTGTCTGTGGTACTCGGTCCCCCTGGCTACACTCATATGCATAACTTAAACTTTGCCCCCCTTCCCTTTCCCTTTACTATGCTGCCATTGTCCCCCCTCCCCAACTTCCTCCCCCATTTCCTTCTCTCACTCTCTTCTCACCTTGCTACGCCTCCGTTTTGGAAATCACCCCTAGCTCAGAGCAGAGCTAGGGGTTTGGTAGTTATGTTCCCTCCTGTTCACTATTGCAGGATACCTTCTATGCCCCTCTCCTCCCACAGATCCTACCCCCACATTTCAGAGTGACTGGACCAGAAGGAAGGTTCCACAGCATCTGTATAGAAGCCTGGATGGTTGCTTGGTGCCAGCACCTGGGGCTCAGAGGCCCTTTTTACAGGGATGCCCCTGCCCCGCTGGGTGTGTGTGAGGGGCATCAGTGCGTATGCCACGGTAGTGGGTGGGGTTATGGGTGTGTGCCCGTGGGAACACCACGAGTGGTGGGTGGGGGTGCGTGTACACCAACCTCCACCCATCACTCACCCAGAGCCATCTGACAAAATGGAGGAGGCTCCATGGGTGGAGATGGGTGTGTGCCCATGGGAAAGGGAGCACACCCACCTCAGGTGCACACCCATCCCCCCAACTAGCAGCGCCATGTGAAAATGACCAATGTCTGAGCAACTCAAGTGTGAACTTCACCAATTGATGCCAATGGGAGCTGTTCTACAGACTTCATGGGATCAGTTAATATTTTAGTTAATACGTGATAACAAAATTTGATATATTTTCTTTCTTAGAAGGATTGGAATTTACTAGGGGTAAATTGCTGCTCACAAGAAAATTTGCCATCTCAAGAGCTGGGATGGATTTTCTAACCATTTCCTGATACCAATGTGATTTCTCAATTCTTGCAATACCACGAGATACTGGGTAATTTCAGACATGCTGGGCATCCAGGCCCAACATGCTGAAACCTGGACCGGGATCCATTCCGGATCCTGGTCCGTGATCAGGCCACCCGTCCTTTAGACGTTCCGGCTCACAGTGGGGAATCAGGGAGGGGGCGAGACTGTGCGGCACGACGTGTGGTCGCTCAAACCCGCCCCCTCACGCTTCCATGGCCGCCCAATCCCATCCCGTGGTTGGGACCTGATTCCGGGACGGGGTTGGATAACAGTCATTATCCGCGGTCATTCCCAGCCCCGTCCCGAATCGTGGCTAAACTAACCATGGTTCTGGAGGTGAGGCCGGCCTCACCTGCAGAACCATGGTCAATTTGAACCTGGCCAGGTGTTCACTGTGGTGAACATCTGGCCGGGAGCAAATAAACGTGCACGGGATTGCTGCCACCACACTGAATCCACTGTGGTTCAGCGTGGTTAGCAGTGTTCCCGTCATGTCTGAAAATACCCATTGTCCCAATATGCTGACTTTCTACTTACTGATTACCGTGTACTGTTCATTTACCTCTGACTGCATTGCCAAGGGTACCATTTTACTTCTGGGTTTGTTGTTCCCACATTACTGAGCCAATCTCTGTGAAAATAGGCCATCCCTTAACCACCCCCCAGTGCCCCTTAACCTCCCCCCCAGTGGCTCCAATCAGAATTGTTGCTCTATGTTGTGCCCTTCACTTTGGTCAATCTGTAACTGGTTTGCAGATTAGTAAAGGAGTGTGCGTACCACGCAATGCGTGACGTGGAAGCGCAAAGGAAAAGGGAGTACAAGAAATGCAGTATTGCATTGGTATTACATCTCAGGATTGGATATGGATGGCAAAGGAGTAAATGGCAAACAAGATCCCGGTAAGTGTAAAGTCGGTAAATCGAGAAACAAAATGACATTATTGAGTACTGAGAGGTTCTTGATTCAACCGAGATGGTATTGGGAACTGGGATTTTGATGGGAATTCCTGTTTTGGCAAGATCTCGTTCCAGCCCTAGTATTTACAGTAGATTTCATGCAGCACAGAATCAAAACTATCTTTGGTTTGCGTCCCTTCTGCAACTCAAGAAAAACAAGTTGAGAATAATGCTTTGCTGACTCATTTCTCATTAAAATGCGGGGTTAAAAATGCAAATAAATGAATCTTACAAATAATCTACAAAGCTCCTATTGCTATATTCAGTATCTTAAAATCAGGATTTTCAGCTAGGTCCCTGAAAAATGGTGTGTAGCCATAACAGGGGCAAGGATACCTGGGGTAAGTTATATCAGGATGCTGTCCACAAGGTCACATTCTTTAGGGAATTTTAGTTCAAGTGTCTTTATCTTATATGATACCATACCCTTCCACCATATATACACTTCTCTATTCCATGGTTTCTCTAGACACCAGCTCTATAGATATTCACACAGTTCGTACCTATCAAAACGAGAGGCTTTCCCTAAGCTCTGCAGGCCAGGCACAAATCCCTCCTGCAGCCTGCTAAACCCTCCAGCTCAGGTGACACCCTCTTACCAGGGCTTGCTTAGGGAGAGACAGAGCTCTCTGTCCCTAAGCACTCACTTTGTCGGAGGCAGAGCTCTCTCCTAGCTCCTGCCTCTTCCCAATGTTCCTCTACACTGAGCCTGGCCCAGGCTTGTAGCCCTTGGGCTGGTCCAGCCATGCCCAGGCTCTGGTGTTAGGAAATCAGGTGCTGTTCTTTCTCTATGGCAGTGCCTGAGCTTCAGGTAGCACCTTCACCCCTCTGCTGGTGATGCCTTCTTAAAGGGCCTGCAGCCCAGATAGCTTGCTCCCTGCTATAGTAACAATTAAGCAAGACATTATTATTACTGCTTCTTATCATCTGTCTAGCACATTCAATGTTCAAAGTGTGTTGCGATCCCTATTTTCCCCTTGAAATAACACTGTGAGATAGGCCATTATTATTCCCACTTTACAGATGGAGAACTGAGGTTTAGAGTAGCAGCTTGCCCATGGTCAACCAGGGAGTTCATGACTATGATAGGGTTCAAACCCATGTCTTCTAGGTCAAGGTTAATATATTTTTCTTTGACTTCATTAAGGTTCATATTCTAGCAGGTCTGCAAAACGGCATGCCCAGTTACATGCTCATATGTGCAGAAGAAACAAATGTTTTGCTTGTGTAAATGGACACTTAGTACTTTAACTGGACATTCCTTTCCACAAAAATATGTTAATACAGACTGGGTAACTGAGCAGATGAACTGGGCACATAATTATACACAGACATTTCTGAGCATGCGATTCCTAAAGTCCCACAAATGCAATCACCACCTCGCAAAAGTGCACATTGCCCTCTGTTTTGGTGGTCCACCTTTAAGCTAATATCTATCTTGTCTTGATGAATTGGAAGAAGAGTGTGATCAGCTGACAGGTCACATTACTAAATATTTTGGGGAAAAAAATCATCATGCAATGATGCCACATTTTCCCTAAAAGAGGCTCCTCCGGCCTTCCTTAGCCACCACATCTCAATAGATGAAGTCAGAAGGCAGACAACTAATGCACTGATGGGACAGGCATGCTCCTTACTTACTGTGAGTGAAAAGGAGCACTGAGAATCCCACGCTCCTACTCTGGAAGCCATAAAGCATGGAAGTTCCAGGTGGAGGACACTCTAGTTAATGAAATCTTTTTAAGGATGACTGACAAGGCAGGTTTTTCTCTAAGCAATTTTCAAATAGGCTATTTTATAGGGATGGGCGAACAGAACGGAGTTCGGAAATTTGGTTCGGTTCAGTTTGAAATTCGAGTTCGGAAATTCGGTTCAGTTCAATTCAGTTTGAAATTCGAGTTCGGTTTGGAAGTTCAGTTCGGTCGACCGAACAGACCGAGTTCGGTCGAATTCCGAACCAAGTTCAGCCATTCAAAACCAGGTTTTTTGGGGGGTGTTGCCAGTAGGGATGGGCGAACAGAACGGAGTTCGGAACTTCGGCTCAGTTTGAAATTCAAGTTCGGTTCGGAGGTTCAGTTCGGTCAACCGAACAGACCGAGTTCGGTCCGAACTCCCAAACCGCATTCACCCATCCCTACTATTTTATTTCTGGATTGACCTGTCTGTTTCTGTGACACCACATCAGAGAAGGGATGGGACAAAATGTCTCTGTGTATGGTTTTCAGCTGTTGTCACTTACAGAGATCTCAAACCAAGGTGGTGAGTTTCCCTGTGAGCTAGAGGCATGTCCTTCCTGATTGGTAAAAGTCAGTGAGAAGACTTGGCCTGCCAATGCACCCCCTTTAGGGAAAACAGATCCTTGCATTCCTTCAGGAATCACTCGCTAAATTTTCATTCAATAGATCTCCTGACTGCAGGCAAAAACCATCTGTTGTTTTTTCCTGATCTTTTAGCTAGAGGTTAATGGATTCTGAAAGAGTAAGTTCCAAACAGCAGGCTTAATAGTTAAAACAGGGGGATATTCATAATTCTGTACAATAAGAGCAACATCTATCTTAGCTGCTTACAAGAATATTAAAGATGCGAGCTGACGACCCATAGTAGGCATAAAAATTGACCGGGTTAAATTTGCTCACCCAGTCTCTGTACAATATAGTGTAGGGCAGTTACTTTGCAACACACTTCTGGTGGAACTGGGAGCTGAGCCACAGGGAGGGTGGTATTTCATATGGAGTTGTTTGGTTCCCAGAGACACTGCACTTTAGCAAATAAGCTGAAGACCTACAGGTAGATTTTCAAAGTTAAATAGGACACTACACATGCACTCAGTATCCATTGAAAGCCAATGGTAGGTGCCCTCTGCAACATTTGAACATTTTGGTTTTTGAAAATATACCACTAAAAGCTTTAAAATTTCTACCCAACAGGATATTCCTTGTATGACTCCATGATCGTAACATTGTAGAGTTTGAAGGGACTAGAGATGAAACAGGTACCTGGATTTACAAGCAATACCCAAAACTGATTTACAAGCAATACCCAATACACAAGCAATACCCAAAACTGTTTTAGGTAGTGTCGGGTACCTGGTGGCCGAGTGCTGACTGGGTATCTGATTACCAAAAAATTCTGGACTAAGCAGTAAACTGATCATTGGTTAATCGGGTCTGCCTCTGCCCAGGAATGGAGTCATAGAATGCCCACTGTGGCATTTTTATTAATTACTTTGCAGACAAAATCGCTCGTATTCACCATGACTTGGGTGCTGGCACTTTAATTGCAGAATCAGAGTTTGGGGTTATGGAAGTCCAGCCCTGTCCTGTTTATTTGGATCAGTTTCACCCACGAATGCGGTGGAAGTGCTTGGGGCGATGATGGCAACCAGTTGTGAACTAGATCCTTGC
The DNA here is from genome assembly GCA_003113815.1 of Sphenodon punctatus. Lineage (NCBI taxonomy): Eukaryota > Metazoa > Chordata > Lepidosauria > Sphenodontia > Sphenodontidae > Sphenodon > Sphenodon punctatus. The sequence goes on along the minus strand of QEPC01009477.1, from coordinate 1,080,658 downwards.
CTGCCCTGCCTGCTTATGAAAGCCAAACGAGAGACGTTGGGGCCATTGCTGGCTGGGGTTGTCAACGCCTCACTCCAGGAGGGTAGGGTTTTGGACACCCTTAAAACTGTGGTTGTCTGGCCCCTGCTTAAGAAGCCATCTTTGGAGACTGACTCCCTGGCCAGATATCAGCCTGTCTCTAAACTTCCCTTTTTAGGGAAGGTTATTGAATGGGTGGTTGCCCAACAGCTCATCTTGACATAATTGGATTCTTGGGCCCGTTTCAGTTGGGCTTCCATCTTGGGTATGGGATGGAGACTGCATTTGTGGCCTTGGTCGATGACCTATACCAGGAAAATTGACAAGGGGAATTCTACCCTGTTGATCCTGTTAGATTTTTCAGCAACCTTTTATACAGTTGACCACGAGGTGTTGTTGACATGACTGCGGGACCTAGCAGGGGGGTGGGACCACTCTAGAGTGGCTTCGCTCCTTTTTGTTAGGGAGATCCCAGAGAGTGGTGATGGGCAACTGCAAGTCATCCTCTCAGGACCACCCGAGTACGAGAGGCCTCTGGGCGGGGTCATTTGGAGGTTTGGGGTAAAGTGTCATCAGTATGTTGATGACACCTACCTCTACCTCTCTTTTTCATCTGACCCAGACCCTGCAGTCTTGGTGCTTACCTGATGCCTGGCTGCTGTCAGGGACTGAATGAGGATGAGCCAATTGAAGCTGAATCCAGACAAGACTGTGGTGATGATGGTTGGCCTGTCTTGTGACCTGGAAAGGATTGGGACTCCTGTTGTTTATTGGACCCCTTGCTGTGCCTGGATTGTCAGATTGTAGCAGTGGCTAGGAGCGCTTTTCACCAACTTCATCTGGCGAGGAATGAATCTTTCTGATTCAGTTCTGGTCACTGTCGTCCATGCTTTCATCAAGGCTAGATTGCTGCAACATGTTCTACGTGGGGCCTCCCTTGATGACTGTTAGGAAGCTACAGCTGGTGAAGAATGCATAAGATCACCTCCTTGCAAGGGCAGGTCACCAGGACCAGATTACACCAGTGCTCTGAAGTCTGCACTGGCTCCCTATTGCTTTCTGGCACAACTGAAGGTGCTGGTTTTAACCTTTAAAACCTTAAACGGTCTGGGGCCCACGTCTCTTAGAAACCACCTGACCTTCCATGCCCTGTCTCAACCCCTGCGATCAGCCGGAAGTGCCTCCCTGTGGGTACCATCTCTTAGTCTTGTTCATATGACAAGGGTCTGCTGATGTGTGTGATTCTCGGTTGCTGCCACAGTGCTTTGGAACTCCCTTCCCCCAGAGTTTCATTTGCGCCTGAGCATCTTCTGGAGGCGGTGTAAGACTTTTTTATTTGAAAAGCATTTGACGGGTGGGGACAGGGGAGGGGCTGAGTGGGTGGTTTTGGAGCAGAGGTGTGTGAGGAGGTTGGATGTGTAGTGGCTTTAGCGGAGGCTTGCGGGGTTTTGTGGGGTTTTTAGGGTTCTTTATTGATTTAAAATGTTTTTATGGATTGTAAGCCACCCTGAGCCTTAGGGAAGAGCGGCATATACGTTTAAAAAAATAAAATAAAATAAATAAAATTAAATAAACTGATTCAGGAATATAGCAAAAAATAGGACGAAAACTCATCATCATAGTTTTATTCAGCTATTCGCCATAAAAAATTACAGAAAAAGCTGCTCACAATCAATATTTGCATCACAAGCTTATCTCTTTTCCACCAATGGAAAAAGGAGACCACCTCAACCCCTGAGTCCTGGATCGGCCCCTGAGATTATCAGGGGGTGCTCTCCTCGAGTTCCCCCGAGTCTGCCGGGGAGCCGCGATGGGGAGGGCCTTATAAGTTACTGCTCCATGGCTGTGGAACTCCCTGCTGGTGGAGGCCCGTTTGGCTGTTGTAAGACGTGGCTGTTCTGTCTGGCCTTTGGTGGGGAGGATGGGAGGGGTGGGGGTGGTTTTGGATATTTTAATTCCTCCTTGGTTTTGAGTGTTTTAATTGATGAACTGTGAGCCGCCCAGAGTTGCCTGTGGCAGGATGGGTGGTGTAAGAAATTTTTAAAAATAAATAAATTAAAAATAAATAAAATTACCCTGGCCCATAAAAAATATAAACCAAATCCAGCCAAGTTGGGGTGGGGGTGGGGAGGAATCAAAACTTAAAAGATCCTGTTTTTGCACCTTTCCCCAGCTCATCCTGGATGTAGAGGATCAGAGCAGTCATAATGGATGGACCACTTTCCATTAAAGCTACACCTGCATCTAAAATGTAAGCTCAGATGGAACCTGAAGGACCAAAGGAGACTTTAGGGGCTGAGAACTACTGTGAGTTTTTGAAAGCAATACAAAACTCTGTGGCGCAGATGTTTTTTTCCATCTCAGTGCCGTACCTTTTCATGTGCTGCTCCTGCTTTGGTTTGCGAACAGATGGAAGCACGATTTTGACGCCCAGTGAGCAGGAGCGTTTGAAATCAGATCAGAACCAGTCATCTAGATCTATTAGACAGCAGCAAGCCCTGGGGCAATCTGAAGATTATGAGGACTGAAAGAAGCACAGAGTTGTGGTCTTTGAAAACATGGATTTGGCCTATTCCGGCCAATTAAACAACTGAATTGAACTGATAAACCTTTAAGTCATGCCAGAGCTCACACAACCTCCACCTACAGGGGATGGCAAGTGGGGCAGGGGAGTTGATGCTGAAGATGACAAGATGAGCAAAAATAACTTCAAATATCGAAGAGAGAAACCAGACACATCAGGCATTCTCATGCATAATCATAACATAGGATTTGAGCCATACTGTAGCTGTCTCCCACTATAAGCCAATTTTGCACATCAAAAAGCAGAATTAAAACACCAATTTCCCAACATTTTCTGTCCTAATTTTTATAATAATAAATAATTATTGTTCTTGTTATTTATTATTATTAATTATTTTATTATTATTACTCTTATTATTAATTATTATTATTATTATTATTATTACTCTTCTAGGGTTATTTTTTAATAAAATAATAATAATATATTATTATATTAAAAAATAACCCTAGAAGAGTTTTCTTTTTAAAACCAAACAGTTATCTTTTAAGGATGAAACAAATATTTGTTTTGAATACTGAATTTGACAAATTTGGTCTATTCGTATCCATTGAGAGAAGCGGATACTAAATGCCATTCATTTCCGGCTCCACTTGCAGGAACACAGAAGGTGCAGCTACAAGGGCTGCAGAGGGCCTCATCCCCGCATGGCCCCATGGCGGGCAAGTGCGGGGAGTTGGGCAGATTGTCAGTCCCACCGTGGGGCAGCTGGGTGGGCGGTCTGCTGTCAGATCTCCCATCATGGCCGAGGTGCGCTGAGCACTGTCCACACAAGCAGACCCCCAGCCCAAGTCTGACCAAAATCCTGTCCCCGCCCATGATGCGGCCTTGCACAGACAAGAGCACCCTCTGCTCAAAGCCACGGGGCAGGGCAAAAAGGGACCAGGCACATGGGCTACCACACTTTGGGCAGCCTTACTCCATTTTGGGTAAGGCTGCTATGCAATGCGTCCTTGCACTTTTACTGAGGACACATTGCATAGCAATCAGCGGTTCGTCCCACCACGTGGTGGCAGGAAGTAGGAACATCTGGCAGCTGCTGGCCACATGAGGCATTGCATGCTCCAGCTGCCCTGAGTGGGTTAAGGCTGCCCAAGGCATGGTAGCCTGCCCAAGACGTCTCACGTAGTCATATTCTTTTTAGTTATTTCATTCTCGTTACTTTTCTTCATTAACTTTGTTTCAGCAACTTCCATTACTTTGTTTATTCGTTAATTTCATTTTATTAATTTGGTTATTCTGGTGATACTGTTTAGTGAACTTCACCCCATGCTACTAGGTGCACTACTGTTGCTCAACCGAAAGTTCTATTTAGTACAAGAAAGCACTAAATAGTTATAGTACCACCAAAAAAAGCAAAAAAAAAAGCTAACAAAGTAACCAAAATACTGGAACACAGTTACCTGGTACATAAAGTAACTAAAGTAGCTGTAGCTAAATAACAAAATGAATGCATACACAAAAATCCTATTGCTAGTGAAGAGTTATTTGAATTGTCCGAATGAAATTGTTTTTGTGAACACAAAATGGCGTATTTTATTCAGCCCTAGCATCTTCCTTATATGGATTTGCTACGTTGGCTCTCACTGGTTGGCTTCCCTGAGACTGGCTGTCATTTTAAGGTACAGCTCTTTCCTGCTTACCCCTTATGCAAAAGATAACACTAGTCCATGTCCACAAATATAGAGGTTGTAACAGACTGGAGACCTGCAATCTTATCTTCAATCCTTGAGAACGAGAATAGCTGCAAGGAAAGTGTGTGACATACCTGGCAGATTTTAGCTGTGATAAACTGTTAATTCAAGGGTGATAAACAGATAACACTAACATGTGCCAAGCTTTAATAAGAATCCTGCTCTGTTGGAGCTCTTCTATGGTCCTTGATACTGCAGTATCCATGCACCATCCAGAAGCGCATAGAATCTGTCACCTGGATTTCTTTCTCTCTTTCTTCCTCTCACCCTTGAAATATTGGGTGTTTCACAAGCATCCTATTGGTGATTTTTGTTTTTTTGGGTTTTAAATTGTTGGAAAGAGGCGAGAGAAAGGCAGAGTCATAGCTATAATAGATGCAATGGTACCAGGGCGTAGGAGCTTGGGGAACCCACAGGCATGTAGAATGCATATTAACGCTGAAGGATTGTGCCCCAAGAGCGGTCCCATTCCATCTTCTGCCCCAGGCCCATTCCCACCTACCTATGCTCTTGGAGAAAGGAATGAGCTTTTTTATATATAGAATAGTCATTAGGGATGAGCGAACAGAACGCAGTTCGGATGTTCGGTTCAAAACCCAAGTTCGGGTTCGGTTGTTCAGTTCGGTGGAGTTTGGTTTGGCTGAACTTGGCCGAACACTTTAAAATAGCGCTATCGATACCGATACCGAATTCGAAGATTTTTTTTCAATAGCGGTATCATTTGACCCTGAAACCACTCCTCGTCTCCATCCCTGGTGCCAGGAAGTCTGCTCCTCAGCTGCCTCCCCCTTCCAGTCACGTTTTTCCCACCCAAAGTCATGTTTTTCCCACCCTCGAACTCAACCGAACTTTTTCGAACTGTTTGGAAGTTCGAACGTTAGGTTCGAACGTTTGGTTCGGACGTTCGTTTTAGACGTCCGAACAGAATATAGATATAACTCAGGCATATTAGGACTTGGAAGTTATGCCTGATTGGTCTCTAGGCTACAACATACTCTACTTCTTCATTAGAAGGTTCTCATGGTTGGGATGGCTAAGGAGATGCATGCCTCTACTCAAAGGTCATGCCACACCCTGCAAACCTGATTGGCTACACTCAGTATAAAAGACCACCTGACATGAGCAGAAAGTTACCAAAATGATTTCACAAACTCTTATTTCTTTCCAAGTGCCATGTGTACATCAAGGCAATCGCTAATCAGTGTGGAACAGGTAATGATGGCATTCATTTTAATCCAGAAGAGGACTCAGCAAGTATTGTTTCAAGAAGGCTGGGGGGAATTTCCTGACAAGGAAGACAAATTACATGCCATTGTTTTGTCAAATTATTTCTCAGATTTTGCAATTATGCTGCAATTTTCCTCAAAAGGAAGAAGAATTGGAAAATGTCCTTTATTTTACAAATACGGTACTGCCCCCCTCCCACTCAAAAATTAAAATCACAGCACATAAAAACCCCAAACAACATGCATTTGTATTTTGTTACAATTATCAAGAGCAATCAACCATATTGTCTAATCATCACCCAAGCAAGTGTATGCCACACAGCAAAGAGAAGAATCTTGTAATGAAAGGGACTGGCAATATAAAGTAGAAATGGGGTTGTAAGATTTCGTGATGCTTTTTTTTTTTTGCCAATACCCATGTCCGGATTAGGCACATGCACCTGAATGTACACCTTGACTCTGATTGATAGTTGAGAAAGGGCATTAAAAATGTGACACATCATTATTCTAAGGGGTCACCATTCCCGACGTTGTACCATCAGTCATTTCATGGTCGAGGGGGATAGCAATCTGCCTGATAGGATAATGGAATCAATAGCTCTCCCATGATTGACCAAAAGATGATTAGACAGGGAGTGGAATGGGAGGGAAGAGTTGGACTTTGCTCAAGCAGAAGTGTTGAGCTTCTTGTAGGAATATGTGGGTGGCATTTAAATCTGTGTTATACAATAGGGCAGACTCAACAATCATAGTGGTCCCATAAGATGTAGGGAAATAAATCTGTTTGCTTCAGATTGTATTTCTACCTCTGGGACTAAACCAACCTGTCCTGACTCAGGAAGCCAAGAAATATGGCTCCATCTGAAGAAAAAATCTTCCATCCTGGAATCCACCTACTGATGCCATCAGACTGACAACATGTCTCTTATTTTCATAAACCGACTCACCCTAACCAGCTGTTGTGGGAAGGGCCCTCTTGAATTTTCTGGCACATTGATTGGTGGGATGACCCAGTCTCTCTTTTGCCGCCTCAGCCCATTGGAATCCTGATGCCGACGCCATGGTAATAGAGTGTCGCTGGGCTGAAGTGTCAAGTCCGTTGATGTATTTTTCTTTCCTTTCTGCTGTTTTGGAGAGTGGGGGAGAAAAAAGAAAAGAAAGTTAGTTAGTTTCTTACAAATACATGGGGCGGAAACTTGTCACGACTATTGCTACAGCGCTACAGTGATGCTTGCTCTGGTTCAGTCATTCCTGCAAAAGTTATTGTTATTAAAATGAAGTAAACATCTCTGCATCACAAAAGCATAATGCACTTTATTGGCATCTCTGCTGCCACTTCATTTTCACAAACGTATGGAGCTGTCATTAGACAATCAAGCTGCCTTCCAGGATGTATTGTCTTCATTATACCAGCTGCAGGAAGCTTTATCAGCCCCTTAGAGAAAAGAAGCTTGCAAATTTCTAATAATCAGGTGGGAAAACAACTAAACCAAGCCTTCCTCCACAATTCCAGTGGGTTGTTCTAGCTCAGTTCTGCTGGTTTAACTTACTCACCTATGGGTGTGAATTTTATTTAATGGGATAGATCTAGGCATCTGATTTGGGTGTACGAAATAGCTAGTAGGGAAAGAAAAACACGCAGGCATAAATTTGGCACAGTGTGCAATGCACCCACAAAGAGAGAAGCTGTCCTTAATAATTAGTCTAAAAGAGAAAGAGTGGTAGCCGTTTTGATCCGGAATGTAAGAGATGGAGACAGAGATGTTCAGATGAATGGACTAACTCACTGAAGGGCTTTGTGTGTTCTGAAAGTTTTCATAATCTCACCAGCTACAATTGGTTTGATAAAAGATATAACCTGAACTACTTATCTATCTCATAATAATTAGGCCTTACTGACCCATACTGATTTAGGACTCTTTGAATCCCTATGTCTCCAAAAAGGTTTTTTCCCCCCCAATCCTTGTGTGTCCAGGGAACTAAAACTTAAAACATTTCTTAACCTTTTGAATAAAATTCTTGATCCACACTCAGTGATGATCCAAACCTAATGATGATTGGACAAATTAGCGATGAGCTAACTTGGGGGATCCAGCTCCCAGTAGCCTTGTTTGGTTATTTTTAAGTACACCTTGACTTTAAGCAACCCCACCAAGTTGGTGCAGCAACAGTACTTTGCTGGTGAACACTGGACTATTTCCCACACTATTAGTTTTAGGGAGTGAATGTAATCATACTGTGACTATCACTGACTGTTGTGAACACCCCAAGTATTTTTCAACAGAATAGGCGGTGTTGCCAAAGGCAGATAATCAAAAATCATGACTCAGACCTCCCCAAATCAAGAGTTAGGCACAGAAATCATGAGAATTTGAAAATAATAATAATATAATTAATTAATAATTAATACTCATAAAAAGGTGAATTGTTTAGAGAAGGATTGGGGAAGCACTGGCCCATGGGCCAAGCCTGATTCTCAGCTATTTTTATTTGCTACCTTTCCAATTCCTGGATCTGGCCCATGATCCAGAACCTAGCTTCAAGCACAGGAAGTGAGAGTTCAGGATATGGGAAACGAGATGAGGGCATGCACTCTAGGACAGGAAATGGATTCATGGCATACGTCCATGGGAAGGTCTTTTACCTTCTTTCATCTTCAGCACATCTCTCATGCATACGCACCCTTAATTCCTGCAAGGTCTGTGGAGCTTGAGCTAGTTTTCGAAGTGGCCCTCAAGAAGGAAAATGCTCCCCGCACCTGCTGCATAGCAGACTACATTTCCAAACTTGCTCCCCATCTTCCCCCAGGAACCATGTCAACTGGAATATGACTTTCATCAAAAATGAAAACTGAGATTTTCACAAATTTTCAGTCATTCTCAGGATTTAGGGCTTTTCGAAACCCCTAAAATCAGCAGTTTTTCAATCAAAATAGCAAGTGGGAAAGGAGAAGCAAAGCTAGCATACTGAGATTAAAAGACATTTTTAGGGATGTGCAAATGAGGTTCGGAATTTCAGAGTTTGGACTGAACTTGGTTTGTTTGGACGACTGAACCGAACGACCAAACCTGAACAGACAGAAGCGAACTCGATCCAAACTCTGAACGACTGAACAGTTCGGCCGTATTCGGGTGAGTTCGGATGAGTTCGGGCAGGAAAAACATAACTGGAAGGCCCAGGGAGGGGGAAGCAGCTAAAAAGCAGACTTCCTGGCACCAGGGGTGAAGAGGCTTGGAGTAGCACCCAGCCTGCCCAATCACCATCCCTTTTCTCTTCAGACCACTGACTTCACAGTCTGCAATTGGACATGAGGGAC
>QEPC01009477.1:1059681-1071744 GCA_003113815.1 Sphenodon punctatus | reverse complement strand
CAGCAGGCGTTTTCAGAAGTCTCCTTCTCCCAGCAGTTTGTGTTCCTAATCCATTGCCATCCTCCTCCTATTTCACCCATCCCACACATTTACCTCTCTAGTATCATTTATTTAGATTAGATTAGCTAGATTTAGGTGTTATTTTTATTTTTTACCCATCCCTGTGTTCTTTCTCCCTCCCCTCCATTGAATCGTCCCCTCCTCCCTTTATATATTCCATCCCTGATTCCCTTCCCCTGTTTTTGGATTTATTTCGAGTAGGATTAGATTGATTTAGGTTTCATTTCAGTTTTGTACCCCTCCCTGTGTTGTTTGGTGTGAGTTGTCTATGTCCCCCACCCCTATCCTTGTGTGTGTGTATTAGGGGTGGACATTAGGCCAAATACCGGGTACCAGTTTTACCGGTTCCCAGATTTACAAAAAATGGCTTACCGGATTAATACCAGTTTACCGGTACCGGATCTTTCAATTGATTTCAATGGGGAACTGTCCCCATTGAAATCAATGGAAAAAAACAAAAACCTCCCCCCTCCTCAAGTCCAGGCTGCATGGGTGGAAAGGGGGACACCCCCCACCCACCCTGCCCAGCCTGGATTTAAACACCAAAAATAATTTCCCCTAAGTCCCCTAGTGCGGGGCCCGGGCCGCCGCTGGCGACCCAGAGCCCACACCAGCACTGCAGCAGCCAGAGGGTAAGTGTACCGGTACTTTACTGATCCCTGGGGTGGGGGTGGTTTAACACCCCCCCACCACAGGGATCACCCTACCTCCCCACCCAGGGATTAATACCATTGTTGCCTACCTTGAGCTCTGGGCGGCGGCGACGGTCCGAAGACTTCAGCGCTGGCTGTGGCTGCCGGCTTCAGCATGCTACTAGGCCTTCCGGGGAAACCCGGAAGTTCCCCGGAAGGCCTAGTAGTGTGCTGAAGCCAGCAGCCACAGCCAGCGCTGAAGCCGCCGGACCACCACCGCCGCCGCTGCCCGAAGCTCAAGGTAGGCAACAATGGCATTAATCCCTGGGTGGGGAGGTAGGGTGATCCCTGGGGTGTGGGGGTGTTAAAGTATCGGTACACTTACCTGCTGGCTGCTGCAGTGCTGGTGCGGGCTCTGGGTGGCCGGCGGTGGCCCGGAGCCCGCACTAGGGGATTTAGGGAAATTATTTTTGGTGTTTAAATCCAGGCTGGGCAGGGTGGGTGGGGGGTGTCCCCCCTTCCACCTGCGCAGCCTGGACTCGGGGAGGGAAAGTGTTTGTGTTTTTTTGTGCTTTTTTTTTACATTGCGGCCATTCATTTGAATGGCTGCAATGTAAAAAATCCAGTACGGGGGGAATCTGGCAATTTACCCGGATTACCGGGTTTAATCCAATACTGCTGGAACACCCAATACCGGGCAGCATCGGATACCGGTAGATCCGGTAGTCCCACCCCTAGTGTAGATAGATAGATAGATAGATAGATAGATGTAGGAGTTAGCTTAGTTGTAGAGATAGGTAGAGATAGAGTGTAGTGATTCAGTTTTAATATTTTATAGTGTGTTTGTAGGACTATGCCTTTGTAGATATTAGATAATATTCCATTTAGTTCCATATTTAAATACATAAATAAAAAAATATGAAAACGATACCGATACCTAACTCCGCTGAACATTTGGCCGAACCGAATGTCGCTGAACCGAATGACCTTATCTGAACTTGGTTCCTGGACTGAACAACTGAACCCAAACTTGGTTCCCGAACCGAATGACCGAACCTATGAACCGTATTCTGTTCGCACATCCCTAGACATTTTCAATGGACTCATCTACATCAGTGTGCCAGTTTAGTGTATTTCCTGACACCATTAACTCAAGACAGTATCTAAAAACATTAATTCACTTCATGCATAGGGAACTCATTGGGGCGGGGTGTGTGCTCCTCCCCCCTCCAATTTTCAAAATCCCTATAGGACCCCTGCCCCTCCCCACCCCCGACAGTTACCAGTCACCTATGAATTCATGAATGCAATTCCCAATCAGGGTTCCTCTGAGAGTAGATGTTTAGGTCAGTTTACATAATTGGTGTGTGTGGGGGGGCAGATTATGAAGGGTTGGTCGAATACTTTTGCTCTGTTGAGTTTACACAACAGAATAAGTATGAACTGAAGACAGACTTGAGAATCAATGTGAATCCCAAAGCTCTGTGTATACTGAAATAATTAGAGTCAGTTCGGGACGGCAGTATCAGCTTTTTTAGCCTTTATGAAATATTTGCTGGCAAGTGACCAGAAAGTGACTTAGCACACACTTGTCATTCCTGATGAGACATCCCTACATTAGAATAAACCATCAACATGAGTCGGAGGCTGGCATGCAGAATTTCTAAAAGGTCTCACAACAACAACGTGTTTTTTGGTTGTTTTTTTTTAAAACCCACCCTCATGATCTCTTTTTCATCTTCATTTGTTGATGAGGAATTCTCACGGTGATAATTTCGCTCGTGGTGTTTAGATAAATTGTACGTGTTTTCTGCCATTCAAAAGCTGTTAGACAAATGTGGCAACAAAGTCTGGTGGAAAACAAATGCCAGACCTGCTCAATCTTCCGTCGGAAATATCTTAGAATTTCTTGGAAATAGCAACAAAAAATGCCAGCAGGGATCAGCTCTAATTCCTAGCAAGCACTCGGATTCGTTTGGATGAGATACTATCTAAAACCCATTCAAACGGAGAAAGTAAATACTGAACTTTAATTATAATCATAAGTATAAATATGGCTTCCAATAGGTCTCTTCAGGATCAGTCCTACTACTCAATTTGCTGTTGCACCAAGCACTTACAGATACAGATTCCCATCACCAAACATGTTCTGTTTTTACAGTGCTCAGCAGATACAAGGCTTCTGAGGACCTTTAACCTCCAGTCCTTGGTGGATTATTCCCGCTCCCCTGGGGAGCAGCCTCTAGTTCCCACTTGCCCTTCAGGGGGGTCTTCTCCCCTTTCCTTTTCAAGTTCTCCTCTCAGATGTTGCCCGAGCAGTTTATACAGTGCTAACTGACAGAGACGTAACTAGCGCTATGGTGAGTGAGTAAAGTGCATCCTGAAGACTAGAGGTTGCAAGAGCGGGGGAAAGCTGCTCATTTCCTGGGCCTTGCTCTTGGTGCTGTTCTTTCAGGGCACAGGCTCGCTCTGTCAAGGGTTGCTGCGCCAAAGAAAGAGGCAGAGCCATTCTCATAGGCCACCAGAGAGCAGGCAGGCAGGCAGGCGACTGCGCCGAATTCAGTCTTCATACCAAGCCCCTGCTCCCAACACTCCTCCCAGCACAGGCCTGGTCTGTCCAGCAGCAGGGGACTGATGCCTCAGCAAGATGCACATGAGAGCAATCAGCCTCGTGGCACCCTGATATAAATCATTCCTGTGGTTGCGGCCATAACAACCAGACCCTAGCTATGACACTGTTAACTTGACTGGTGCCTGGTTAACTTGACTGGTAGCCACAGCTGTTTGAGTCGTTGTGTGTTGGCTAGCACAGGAGCTTATTCTGCTAGGATGTCACCATGGCTAGCACCCTGATGCAGAAGATGGGATAGTCTACTGTTGGGATAGTAATGGAACAAATGAAGTGGAACAGGCGACTGTTAATGTTGGATAGACTTAGAGGAATTCCTTTTATCATGACCACATGGAACATGACTCAGACCTTCCAGTTGTCTTTACATTGCGCTTTGTTCTGCAACGGGATGGAAAAGACAAGGTAAACAAAAAATATAATCCCACTTCCTACCATCCTGACTGTTACGAAGTGGCAGTTCCAGTGTGTAGCACTGCGGCCAAGAGCTTTTACACTGAACTCACAAACAAGGTCATCGGCAACACTTAGTCATTTAAAGGAAGATCTGAAGGAGGCAGGGTAATTCAATAATGAAATTACTACTGCTTCCTTGGCGTATTGATGAGACAAGAGAAGTGAGAAGGAACAAGAACTTGGACCAATGCCCTCAAAAGTTTAAAGGACAAGATGTGGGGGTTAGGGCACAAACTTTCCAGGGAAGACTGGCTAGAAGACTTTCACTTGCCCCTGTAGTCCAGGATGCAGTTTGATGGCTTGGCCTCTGGGTGTAAAGCCTTTAGTATTGTTGTACCTTCGTCCTTGCTGTTCTCTGCCTCAGGCACAGTATATTTTAGCTTTCTGAGGGTTGTATTGTCTTTAAAGAACTTATGGTTTGGGGTTTTACATGGTGTCAGTATGATGGGAGTTGGTGTTGTCTTATGTGAAGTGGATCAGATAATCTGCAGATAATCTGGTTCAGGACACTATGAACTATATAAGGGTAATTTCAGATGTGATGGGCCCAGAGGCCCACCATGCTGAACCCTGGACCGGGATCTGTCTCGGATCCAGGTCTGTGATCAGGTCATCCGTTCTTTAGACGTGCTGGCCTGATTCCGGAGAGGGATTGGGGAGGGGGCGGGGCTGCACAGCACGACGTGCAGCTGCTCAGCCCCATCCCGCCCCCCACGCTCCCTTGGCTGCCGGCCCATGGGGAGACGGGTGGGTGCAGCGGCCAATGAGGCCGCTGCGCCCAATTCTATCCTGAGGTCGGAGCCTGATTCCAGGATGGGGCTGGTGAGCAGACTTGCAGCACCGCCATCACTGTCCCTGTCCCAGATTGTGGCCACTGTAACCATGGTTCTCGACCTCCAGCTGACCAGAGGTCGTGAACCATGGTCAAGCTTGATCCCGGCTGGGGGTTCACCGTGGTGAACATCTAGCTGGGACCAAACAGACGTTCCCAGAAACACCGCCACCACCACAGGGAATCCACTGGGGTTCACTGTGGTGAAAGGCATTTTCGTAACGTCTCACCCTAAGATGAGTTGGAAAGAAAATTTGCCCTAAATTTAGAGGGAGTATAATTAAGCATCCTAATCTTCACGCCTCAGCAGCATAAGCAGTAAGCATAAGAACATACGAAATGGTTATTCAGATATTTTAATACTAAGTTTATTGCACATGTACAATAGTGTGAAATATTGCTGAGAGGATGTTACCAAATAACCAAACTATATAACCAAAGAACCAAATAAATTGATATGCGAATATCTCCTTTGGATGCTGTTATTCAATACTATTCAAATATTTGGATGGTTATCCAAAAAATATTTCTGAATACAAAAAATAGCAAACAACAAAACCTATACATTTCACCACTACTCTTGAGAAACCTGTGCATACAAACTGTTGCTATGCAACAGGCTATAAAACAGTGTCTCTACATGGTCCTCAAAAATCACTTGTTAAGAAACAAGACTATATTGTTACCTGGCAATATATTTTGTGTAGACAAGCTAAAAGTGCATGTGTACGACCTTAATTAAGTTAGGCCTTTCCTTGAACACTGGTTGTTTGTTACTGCTAGTATATCCAAAGTCCTGCTTGGTCCTTGGCACATAAACTTAAGTAGATTTAGTCACATGACATTTCAACTCCAACAGTTGTCTAGAACTCTCTCTACATTAGAGCTCAAATGGGTTATTCATTTGCTACTTGCAGGTAATATCTGCAATTTTGAGTACGCTGTTGGGGGCCTGATGAACTACTTGAGTTCATTGGGCACCCACTTACCCCAAAATAACAGGTATTGTTGTTACCAAGTTACCATTTTACCAATCAGTACACAGCAAATCAGTATGGGAATTGGGATGGAAACTCAAATATCATTACCGGAAGTTAGAAAGTTTGCACCAAATATCAGCCCCCTGCATGGGGAGGGCCAAAAAAATATATATTGGTACATTGGGTTGTCTGTCAGGCACTAATCAGGTGCCAATTGGTAAGCCTGAAGCGAATAATCTTGGGGAGTGCTGCTTCTCTTTGGAAGTGGGGCATTCGCCAAGTTTTGCATGACACAGAAACTTACCAGCTTTCCCACTGTTTTTGTCATTTTGAATTTTCTGTTATTTTTCGCAAGTTGAATGGGGCTGCCAGGGGCTGGTGCTAAGTCCCGTGCGTGGCCTGCGTGCACCCCCAGGGGCTGTGAAGATGAAAAATTGCTGTCTAAGTGCCAAAAAGTGCTAGAATTGCTATAAAGGTGCTGTAAAACTGCCAGAAACCTGTTGTAAAATTCCTGGAAAACGACAAGAAAAGTCCCAGAAACTGAAGAAATGTCCTGGAAAGTGACAAGAATGATGAAAAGTCATGGAAAGTAAGGAAAACAATGGAAAAAATGACAGAAGCGTGGAATTACTGGAAACTGACAAAGTAGCACGGAATTACTGGAAACTGACAAAGTACCGACGGATACTCACAAGCACTCCTGAAAGGATGGTATTTCCCTTCAGAACAGGAACACTTGCTTTTGTATCAGCCCTACCAATTAGTACCTGAAGTTACCTGATGTCAGGTTAAGTACCACAATTTTGATGGGTAAAGAGTGAAAGGATTTTGGCCTTTTAAGGTGTAGCACCAGAGTTGCTGGTGCATATACTTCTCAGGGATCATGCAATCAGTTGGCACTAAGGAGGGATTGGGCTAAGGAAGATGGACAGCCGTATTGTCCAATCAAAGCTAAGCTTGAAAGAGACTTTGGGTATTTAAGGACACCAGTGTGCAGTATGAAGGGAAGCCTGACTGAGGGACGGTTACTCTGAACTAAGCTCCAAAGGACCCTTGTGGAGGCCAGGCAGCTGTGCGGGGAGGAGCATAGGACTCCATGGCCTACCTACAGATAAGGAAGTTCACAGGATTGTAGCCTAGTAAGAAAGAAGCCTCATAATGGGAGGTATGGGAGAATATCATTTACTGACTATTATAGGACTGTCTGAACTTTAGGGAATTGACCCCCTTTGAACAGGAACATTTTGCTAGCTGTGGAGGATTGGGCTGGCTGTAGGGGTGGAAGAGGCCAGAATCCTTAAGGACTTGCACGGGCATGGCACTGAGCCTGTGCTGAATGTTGGTGCATGCAGCAGGAATGGGACCCTCCAACATATACGTATTTGCGGGTACTCATTTCAGCTTAACTGTCAGCGTCTGTCTTCCCTCCAGGAAGAACTCCCAGAAAGTCCTCAATTGCACTCTCTTGCCCAACTCTTGGGTTCCAACTCTTTTGCTCTTAGTTTGTGGCTTGTTAAACTTTTACAGACCACGTAAGTGGCCTGTTATGCTAAGGTCAACTCACACTTACAAAACAAAAGGAACTGCCGCCTTTTAATACAACAGCATTAAGGAACTCAACAACTATAATTACCGTCCCAGATAGCAAAGAGAAGACCACGGAGCCACTGTCTTTTCTAGTCCACAAATAAAATCAGTGAGTGTGAAGGAGTACCAGCTTTCACCTTCCACTACACTTAGCAGTAACCCGTCCAGCCAGCTGGCACGTCTCCCTTTCCAGCCAACCTGTCTTTGATATCAGTCAGCCTCTGGCTACAGAGACATCTGGAAGTTATTATCCAGCAGAGCGTACTGCAAACCCCTTTACATAATATAATATCATAGTTTGTGTTCCTGTTTAAACTGAACATTCTGAATCCCACTACTGTTTGGGTAAATACAAACGCCATTCTCTGCATATAAGCAACAGTGTCTTAAGGTGCATTCTTTGAAGATTATTAATTTTATAGAGTTCACTGCAACATTTCCCATGCAGGGTTGTGATATATGATTGTTGCTTTGTGATTAAACAGGAACTCTAGTAGGAAGGGAGTTAAAAAGGGATTTTGCTTCCAAAATAGCACTAGTATTTATGACAGGCTTGTGCTTTTCTGATTTGTCAGTCTATTTTCATTGCCTCTTTATACCTTTGGGTTATACATGCTTCAGGAAACAAATAGTGCTTTCGGGGGGGGGGGGGGGGGGTGACTGTTCTCTGTGACAAACTCTGTATTTTATTATTTTTTAAAAAAAGAAAACATACGTCTAGAGAGCTATTTTCTCCTTCATCCTTGCACATACGCCCCCATCCTCTCCCCACACACCAATTTTGAAAAGTGGCAATGCTCCTGTCTCCCAGGAAATGCATTTAAAAGATTTAACCAGGGTATTATCAGAAATATTTTATCAGGTCCCTGTGGTAGCTGTGGAAAGGAGAGCTGATTTTTTATTTTTATTTTTTTGCAAGTGGAAAATAAAACTAGGGAAAAACATCAAGATTCTTTAATGCAGGAGTTATGCTGAATGAATAAACATCTGCATGAATCCTGTTCTGAGAATACAATATTTTGCTGACATTGGGGATGGTAGCGGAAGGACAGCGAACCTATCCTCCCCGCGCCGCCCCAAATACACCATTTCCTACTTTTTGATCTTTTAGCAGAGTGCGCACAATTTCATTTGGGTGTTTTTGTGGGGGATAAATGAAAGACTCGCAGAACAAAAAGAAGAAATGTATTTATTTTCAGGAAAGTAATTGATTCTTTTGTATTTAGGTCATTGCTGACTTTGCCAAAGTTGAGCAGGGAGCGATAGATGACAATAAAACGTAGGAAGAGTTGATCAGCCTTCTTAGTTTAGACCTTCTCTTACTACAGTCAGTTTAGGTTAAGCTTTTATGGTTTTAAAGCAAAATGTGTCCCCCATCCTTCCATCCCCACATTGGTCTCCTGCTGAAAATCTGTTGTGGTTGCTTATCATCCATATTTACAAATACTTGTAAGTTCCATGGTGAATTTAATCAAAGATCGCTCCATGTCACGTCCCATTAGCATCAAAACAGAAATTGCTATTCATGAAGGATTTGTGTCAAAGTGCTCCAGAAACTGGCGTTTTTAGCAGCAAGATGTTCCAACATGCACAGTACTTCAGCGGGGGCATTAAATTAATGTGTTTGCATAGACGCCACTAATTGACAATGAAACGTGATTTTGGCAGTAGATTTCCACTTTAAAGATAATGAACTATGTTCCTATGCACAGAAGCACCCCCTCTGCTCTGAAAACTAGCTTAATAATTATTGGTACAAACAGGGATACGGGAGACCAATCCTGATGGGACATTTTGAAGTGCCAAATCAAGCTGTTTGATCAGCCAAAGGCAAAACATTCCAAAGGCAAAGCGAGAAATCGCTGTGCTTTGCACCCTTTATCAAAACTGGCTGCACACAGTCAAGAATGTTATGTTTGGTTAGGAGCTCATTACGCAGAATCACCTCACTGATTATAGAAACAATACAATTACAATTCAATTTTTAATTGAATTGGCTAGTTAGGCAAAAAATTCATTACTCTCCGCTTTTTTATCTGTAGGGCTGCATAGAACAGTTCACATTGGAGTCAATTAGTAAGAAAAATTGTCAATTCTGGCAAGTGTCACAAATGTCCAGAACCCTCCAGTTGACAAAGGAGGGGGACGGGAGAGAGTTTGAGTGAGAGAGTCTGACACAAGCATCTTCCACAAATGAAGCAAGTACGACTTGCCAAATGTGTCTACATATTGTTCTTTCCAAATCCCACACTCTGCAAGGAGAGGCTAGCAGATATGGGTTCAAACAAGCCTCCTGATTTTCCAGAGGGCTATGTAAGACCTTTTTATTTGGCCAGGCATTTGACAAGCAGGGGTAGGGCTTGGGGATGTTTTGGGGATAAGGGCTTGGGGTTTTTGTGTGTGTTGTAACCCATCCTGAACTCTTGGGATAGGGCGGGATAATAAACCTAAATAAATCAATAATGATAAGTGACTACCTATGATTCCCTGTCCTTGAAATCAGGGGATGTTGCGACTGATGTACTGCATCTTGTGACTCTTGGCGATAAAAACAATTTTTGGTATTGGGTTTGGGAATTTTGTCTACCTCTGCCATGTACCAAGGCTGTGCATGAAAAATGCTGAACCTTCACAAATGTGGGATTATGCAATCACTCCAGTCATGTGATCCATGCATCCCAGTTGAATGGAGAAATGGAGGGGAGTAATTAGAGCTGAAATGGGTACCTGAGTTGGACCCGTAGGGAATACTCACATTTTCAGGTACCATTTCAAGTATTCAAATCTGTGTCCAAATAGTATTTGAGTATCCAACACCCCCCCCCAAAAAAATATTTGGTTTTCCAGTTTAAGTACCCAGAATTAGTCAACACTCCCCGCCCCCTCCCCCCCTCAAAAAACATCCAGCTTGAAAAACCTCCTGAAATCTGGGATCAGAAGTTGAAAAATTGGGGCAAAACTGGTATTTCGGTATGTCAATATTTTGAGTACCCAATTGGACACCATTTCAGGAATCAAAAAGTACCCAAAATTTTAGAGTCAAATTGGATACTACACATGTGACAGCTAATTTTGTGGGTACCCACTTCAGTTCTAGGAGCAGTGGATGCAGGGACAGATTAAAGAATACTTTGGGATACTCCTGCCCAGCCTAACTTCTCATCCACTCTTCCACATGTACCAGGGTCCTCAATGTACGTGACTTGTTAAACTAGCAATGTTTTTATTTCCTTACGTAATTAAACAAGACCAATTCAATCTCATGATTTATAACAGGGTTCAGGCTAGGCTGATAGGCACTCATAATGACTGACTCTGAGAACAAGGGTCAGTCTAACCTCAACATTCTCCATCATGTGAAGCAGATGTTAATCTGGCCTCCCACAGACCTGCAACATAAGGGTTAGATGCTTTGTGCTTCAGAAACACGTTAGTTTCAGCAAAAGTGGAACCATCCACAGCGAGAGGAAGGGGAGGAGAGTCTCAGACTTCTGAAGTTTCTACTCTGGGGAGCACAAGGCAGAGGAAAGAGGGAAGTAGAGAGACGTTTATTACTAGTCTGGCAGGTTGCTATCACCTTAACCCTCCTGCGCCTGAGAAACTGACTGACTAATAACTGTATTGGGGGTTGAAAGGACCCCCATTAATAAATAGCTGGAAAATAATAAATGTGATTGATTTGAAATGGACTGCAGATTAAGAAAAAAAATGGACAGTTTATTAGTATAACAACTGAAAAACAGAAATACAAAACAACCCCCCATGGTATTGGGGGTCACCATGACCCCTCATGTAAAGCAGCACAACTAACAAAAATGGTACAGCGGGGGTCACATTGACCCCCTCCAATCCCAGAAAAGGAGAGGAGGAGCCAGCTCAAAAGTCTTGAGTTCACAGTAGGATGGCTAGTTATTCCAATTTTAGAGGACATTAATGAAAAATACAGGTTGCAGGGCTTCATTGTTTTCAAGCGAGCTCCAAAGCTCACAGTAAATGCAGGGGTCATCAACATCCCCATGCAGAATGAATAGGTATTTTTCCAACACAAAGCTGCTAATGGCTGTGATAAAAAAAAATATGTCAAAAGTTCACTCTAAATAGGTCTTAACTGCTGTGTAAAGATAAGGAACAATAGAAGCTGGCAAGTTGTCCTTTCACGAGGGGTCAATGTAACTCCCCAAAGCATTGTATGGTGATATTTTCCTAAACACACCACAATTGACCTTTGTGAACTCAAACTAAGTGCTACCTTCTGTCCTTCACCCTCATTGAGGGTTTTAATTAGGAGAGCAGGTGCTGGGTTAAGATTAATTTATTTAAAAGACACATGTATTTTAAGAATATATGTGCAAGGGGTCAGCATGACCCCCAGTGCAAAGGGCGTATAGTGCTTTCATTTTCCCATTGACTTACATTGGGGTCAAAAGGATCCCTGATGATGAAATGATAAAATCCTCCATTTTAAAAAAATGGGGAGCGGGGAGGAACATGAAACAACACAGGACAGTTGACCTCACACTTGCCGACGCACCCCCTCCCACCCAAGAAATGAGACACGGAGACATGGCATGTTTTTTAATTGGCCGCACTCTTTAATAAAATCAATCAAGGAAGTTGGTGGGATTGCTTCTAATAGAGTTGGGACCCCGGGGCAATTACCAGATACCGGATTTACCGGTTTTCCGGTTCTCAAAGAACCGGATTCTCGGATTAAATCCGGTATCCGGTACTGGTTTTATTACACTGATTTCAATGGGGCACTGTGTCCCCATTGAAATCAATGGAATACAATTCCTCTCCCCTCCCCCTCCCAGGCTGCGTGGGTGGAAGGGGGGACACCCCCCACCCACCCTGCCCAGCCTGGATTTTTGTTAAAAAAGAGCCCCC
>QEPC01009477.1:981323-1025576 GCA_003113815.1 Sphenodon punctatus | reverse complement strand
ATCTGATGTTAACCCTGGGAACTCCTTGCTGCTGTGTTTTGCCAGTGTTTTCTGTGTTTCCCTGTGTTTGGGGTTTATACATGATTTATTTTAAGCTTGATGTGCATTGTAGACTGTGTTTTCTTCCATCTGATGTTAACCCTGGGAACTCCTTGCTGCTGGGTTATGCCCTGGCTCCGCCTACCGTTGCCCTGGCCCCGCCCACCGGCTTGCCGGCTCGCCGGCGGCAAAGCCACCAGCGGGCCGGATGGCCTTACTGCCCCTCCAAACTAATAACCCACCAGCCGCCCCTGGATTTCTGTTTACGCTATCAATATCAGTGTCAATGGATATATGTGGGGGTTTTATATCAACTTCTCTATAATTATTACAATCTCTCTCTCTCTTTTTTGTTGTTGTTAAAGTGGCTGTATATTCTACTAATATCTGGCCAATGGAGGCAGATATGCCTAGCAGATAAAGTATTGGACTTGGACCGGGGATATCAGGGTTCAAATACTTCTTAACCATAGGTAAAAACAAATGTGCAGCCAGCATGCTGCCTGCATATTCCGGGGACTAGGGGAGTGCACTTTGTTTTCATTATATTGATAACAATAATGACATTCTCATTTTCATTATCATTATTCCAATAACAATAATGAAGATAAATAATAACAAAATAAATAACAGTAAGGACAGTCGATATTGATTTCGTTATTGCCTGGTACGTGTTTTTTGGAGGAAAATGTGGTGAGGGGAGGAAGGAGCAGATGTCTCGGAGCCAGAAACAGGGATGAACTCTTGAACTGGGCCTGTCATGGGAGGGGAAGGACCTGATGAAAGTAAGCACTAGCCAATGAGAAGAGTAAGCAGGTCCCAGGTAGTTGAATGGCACTCTGTGATTGCTCAATGCTTCCTGCTTCCCAGAACCAATCATGGGGGGCTCTGGGGAGGGCACTGCAAACCTTTATGTTGCAGGGCCAGGCCTGTCTCCCCCTGTAGTTAGATAGATAGATAGATAGATAGATAGATAGATAGATAGATTACAGTGATATAGATAATATAGATAGGTATTAGACAGATATAACCTATAGTTTTTTCCTTTCCCCTTTCCCTGTCTGTCTATACAACTAATATATCTATATATAACATGGACAGGGGAAGATGATAGATAGATAGATAGAGAGATAGATAAAGTAATTTTTCATATTGTCGTGCACTTATTACTACTGCATTATACTGCATTATTACTGCACTTAATACTACTGTATTATAATGAGAAAGGGAGGAAGGAGTTCAACTTCTGAAAAGTCTGGGGAAGGTGTCTGCTGGCATTTCTGCCACTGGTGGCAGCCTACAGTGGAAATGATACCAAAAACAAAATCTTCGTTATTGCTCAAAATCAATACCAATAATGAATAATGAAATTTCGTTAACAATTACAAAAATGTCAGTTTTAATAATGAAAAATGAAAACGAAACATTACATGGTTCCCTGGTGCACACCTGCTGGGTTAGAGGGGCTTCCCCCAGCCAGGAAAGGTCAGGGAGCGGAATAAAATTCCCTAGCCTGAGCTAGTAGGGGAAGGGCAGGTAGGGAGTGACATGCAGCCAGCCCCCCACTGTGACTGGCAGTGGGAACAGACTACTCGATTCGGCCTTCTATGGCCTACCATGCCCTTGGGCCCAGACTGTGGGCCTAGTTCCTTCCGGCCCACATTTCCAGGACAGCTGTTTACCCCACCAAGGTTTGTACCGGACCCACATCTGGCAGGCCAGAAACAGAAGGCCAGGGTTGAGGTGCTGGCCTAGGTGGGCCACAGCAGGTGAACTGGGCCAGCATCATGACTGTGAACACCCAATGAGCTCACTAGGTGGCTTTGGGCAACCCACTATTTTTCAGCCTCAGTTCCTTATCTGTAAAATGAGAATAATAGTGACCTTCCTCCAGGGTTTTTATAAAGAGGGTCTGTTCTAAATAAGGATTGTAAAGCACTTTGAACATGGGATGAAATAAAGATTAATAATTTGGAACCCCGAACTGGCTGCAGACTACCAACAGAGACTTCCCTGGGAATTGGGAAGGTCTCTGCATCGTCCACCTCCATTGTAGGGAGCGTGAACAGGATTATGATGACTTTAAACAGGGAGAGGTGGTAGAGATCTATGACAGTACATAGAACTACACTAGTAAAAAAAAATCTTCCAGGTACCTTACACCAGAGGCGGAAATTTAAGATGCCTATTATTCACTGCTAAATGACCTTGATGACAGGTGTGGTATCAGACACCAGAGACAGAACTTGCTTATTTACAACTTTCCCCAACTCTGTGCTATACAGAGCATTGAGATTGGAGGGGACATAACTTATATCAGTTGTTTCAAAGGTTTTGCCCATGTGACCCCATTTTAAGATTTAAGTAAAATTCCGTGGCTGAGACAGCAACAAAGACATGTGGAAGTATATCAAATATCAACCAGGTTATGAGCCCATCCACAGATGGCATGATCTTGAATGAGGACCCGACTCACAATTTGGCAATCTCTGCCTTACACATTCCGCTCCCTCAAAGTGTTAAGCTCCAGTTCTAATCTGTGGCAAGGGCGCCAGGACCACGTTGAAAAAAGGGTGAGACAAAACAATTCTCTCGTGCCTTTCTGATGTGGCTCCACCACCTGCAGAGCAAGGGGAGCATCAAAAGGGTGGGGACAGGTGATGTTGGTGAGAGAAGGAATTCTTCTCCTGACACCGATGTCCATTAGATAGTTGACATCTATCCCTTTGAAGTGAATGGGAGAAGCATTGTCATTATGGACTAGCACAGGGGTGGTGACTCTCAGGCCTAGGGGGAAAATAAAGGCTGAGATGGGAGCAAGTGTTCCCATTCCACTGGGAAATATTGACCCAGTGTTTGCAAGCGTGTGTCGGTACTTCATCAGTCTTCAGTGATTCTGCATCTATCATTGTCGATATTGGTGCATGGGATTTTTTTGTCATTTCCCGTCAATTTCTGCACTTTCCATCGTTTCCCAACATTCTTCATCTCTTTCCAGCATTTTTTTTTGTCACTTTCCAGGACTTTTTATTACTTTCCAGGACTTTTGGGAGACTTCTATAACAATTTTTCAGCACCTTTATGGCAGTTTCTCAGCCCATAACAGTCACTTTTGTGTCTCCACAACCTTCAGGGGTTTGCGCAGGGTGCACATGGGGCTTGGGATCAGACCTGTAGCAGCTCTGTTCAACTCGCAAAACATAATGACAAATAATAAAAACAGCGGGGAAAGCGGTAAGTTACTGCATCATGTGAATGAAGGGCAATGGCCTGTTTCTGACGGAAGCAGCATTCGGCATGATCTGTCATTTCAGGCCTAGGCCAAATGTGGCCCATGGCTAGTTTTTATGTGGCCACTGTCCAGTTCCTGGGTCTCGCCCCAGCATCTAGTTATTACCTCCAAGCACTGGAAGACAGAGCTCAGAGCAAGGGAGCAGTGATTAGGTCATGCACACAAGGATACAGGTCATATCCATAGCACAGATCCATGATCTAGTCCCTCCTCTTCCTGCCTGAACTTTTATGTGGCCTTTTGAGCTTGTATTTTCAAAGTAGTCTCTGGGAGGGAAATGCTTTTGCACACCACGGCTAAAACCAGTTCTAAAGAGTTTGAGGTCTACACAAATATTCTCATTTGTCTAATTAAAACAGAAAAGTATGCATTTACGCTCAGACATTAATGCTGCTTGGTTATGCATTTTGGTGTGGCTCTACTTTAGAGCTGGTCCAAATTTGGGTTTGGTGTCAGAGTTGTTTTTTTTTAATCTAATATTTTCATTTAGTGAACTGAAATGCCCTCCCCCCCCCCTTTTTTTTGTTTACAAAACCAATCACAAAATGTGATTTTTCCATTCAAAATGGAGGTCCGCTTGATTACCGAACTCCCCTTTTTCCATAGGCAGTGTAAGACCTGGCTGCTTCGCCACGCCTTTCGCGTGGGAGATGGTGGTGTGGGTGGGTTGAGTTAGGGTGGGGGGGGATGGGTTTTATATTGTTTTAATTGTAGTTTATAATTGTTTGAATTATGTTTTTAAATGCTGTGAGTCACCCTGAGATGCCTGAGGCAGGAGGGGACGGCATATAAATTTTAGAATAAATAAATAAAATAAAAATCCACCCAAGAAAGACTGTGATTAAACTTGAAACAAATCTGGTAAGTGCATTATTGATTGAATCACTCTATATATTTTTGAAATTTCGTGTTTCCGTCCCTGATCGCCATACATCACTCTCTCGAAGTCTGTCACCTTTCTATTTACTTGTGCTTTTATTACTTTGTGGCTAAATCTACTCACTATTTTTGCATATACCCAAAAATCAGGGGTCCCTTCCAGTTTTTCTTTTATTGTATCTAGGTTCATTATAGCATCTCCCATGAAAATTTGGCCTGCCCACCTTAAACCTTTGTTTTCCCACTTTTCCGCCACCTTCCAAGTTATTCCTGCCCTCTTGCTCCATTCTCCAAAAAAACCCAGGTCCATAACCAGAAAGATAAAGTAGTGTGTATGATGTTGTTGAACTGAAAACACAATAAAAATATTATTAAAAAAAAACAAAAAAAACACAAAAAACTTGAAACAAATACTCAAAGTGAATACCAAATTCAATGAATGCAGTATATCCAGAACCATTTTAGTTACAGTTATGAATCTTCAGTTTTGATTCTTTGTTTTAGTATTTCAGCCAGTTTGCCATTTCTGATTTCATCACTTTGGGTAGTGTACTTCATATACTCCAGTATTTTGTTATTTGGTCCTTTGTGTTTTTTGCAATACTGTTTGGTTTGGTGAGTTTTCTTGATTTTTTCTTTAATGTGACTGATTGATCCATCACTGTGATGTCATGTGGCAGAAAGTAATAAAATTGCCATATAATCTGATGAGGAGACGGTGGTCTTTTCTTTCTTTCTTTTTTTCCCCTATTTTTTTTAATTAAGAAAGAGGACATAGAGTCTTGCTTTAGAACACAATATCCCTTACTGTAGCAACCGGTTGAATTTTACCCCTCCCAAAGCAGTGATATAGGGTTTTGTTTGTTTGTTTGTTTGTTTTAAAAGGCCCATAAAATAATAATTTAATTCTCATTTTATACAAACCATAGAAAAATAAAAAGGCAAATGAACAAAAAAACTTTTTGGGGAAGAAACTTGCTGTTTTTTTCATCTCTCTTAACTATAATACGTTAAAAGATCTTTTCTTTCGGACTTACATCTGGCCGCTATCATCAGTGCTTTCATCACCTTGAGGCTAGATTACTGCAATGCGCTCTACGTGGGGCTGCTGCCCTTGATGACTTCGGAATCTGCAGCTCGTGCAGAATACAGTGGCTTAGCTCCTTTCAGGGACAAGTCACAGGAAGCAAATTATACCAGTGCTCTGAAGTCTACACCAGCTGTCTACAGTCTTCCAGGCACAATTCAAGGTGCTGGTGTTGACTTTTAAAACCCTAAATGGGCTGGGCTCACATTTCTGAAGGTCTGACTTTCCAACCATGCTCCATTGTGACTCCTGCGGTTGTCCGGGTGCACCCTCTTTCAGGTTTCATCTGCTACTCTTGTCCACAGTACACGGGTGTGCAGGAGGGTGCTCTTGTTTCCTGTCCTAGTTCTGTGGAACTCCTTAGGCCTGGGTTCATATGCGCCTGGACCTAAGCATCTTCTGGAGGTGGTGCAAAACTTCTTTGTTTCAAAAAGCATTTGGCAGGGTCGGGGGGAATAGAGGTAAAGATGGGGTAGGGCGTGGTTTGAGAGGGGTGAGAGAAAAAGTATTTGGGGAGTAGTTGTTCTTTTTGTTGTTTCATATATTTTTATGCTGTTTTATATGCCATTTGGGAAGAGCCAGGTAAAAATTGGAATAAATAAATACAAAGTAAACAAAGTCAATGAAGTACCATGTAGCAGGGAGCAGTCCGGTGGGGCTGCTGCCCATTTAAGAAGGGGGCTGTGTGGACCAGCCAGAGGGCTGAACACACACAGGGGTGTGTCAGAGCCAGTCCCAGAGTTGGGGATCAGCCTGTGGGGAGCACAGGCTGAGAAACCCCTGGGACAGAGTGGGCAGGTTAGTGGCTCTTTAAGGCTGAGTAGAAGAAGCCTGGCCACGCCCACTCTGCCTGTAAAATAGGGAGAGCAAGGCAGAGAGGAAAGAAGTCTCTGCTAGGGAGCTGAAGGAGCAACATCTCCCTGAGAAAGCCTTTCTGCTCTACGCTCTCCAGGGTGCTGAAGACTAGAGAACCAGAGGGACCCAGGCAAGTGGCAGAGGCTGTGCCCAGGAGGGAGCCTCTTGCTTGAGGAAGGCTTGGCCAGGGCCTGGGGGTTTCAGGCCTGGTTGGATGGACTTTAGGGGGTTGAGGTTGTGTTGCTTCTGAGTCTGCAGAGATGGAGGCATTTGAACCGGCAGCCCCAGGTACAGAGGACATGGGTTGTGCCCAATAAAGGACTGTGGATTACCCTCTGGACTGTGTGGTGTGTCCTGAGAGGGTACCCCCTTCCGTAAAGAGTGGGATTGAGCCGAGGCTCAAGGCTGAAATGGCATAGCAGGGGGTGAGCTAATTCCCCAGAGTGCGACCCCAGCGCCCCGTGTGGCCCTGGGAAGCCACCTGCTACATACCAAAATTGAAAAACCCAAGTAATGGATATCAAAACAACAATGTAACAAACTAACCAAGTGACAAAATCCAAAATAGTGAATTTCTAAAAGTTGTAGTGAATACCAAAATAAAGGATAAAGAAAGAAGTGAGTTTTGCTACGGTGACAAAGGCAAATTCTGATAATTTTATTTATTTTATTTATTTTACAAATTTATATCCCGCCCCCTCCTGCAGTGCAGCTCGGGGCGGCTCACAATAATCAACATCAAACATTAAAATTCATTTTAAAATATAAACATAAAACATATCATATAAAACAGGGCTAGAAACATAATAACCAGAAAACTAAATGGGTGGGGGATTAAAATTATCCCTCCCCACCCTCCCTCCCAAAGGCCTGGGCAAACAGCCAGGTCTTACAATTCCGCCGAAATGTTAAAAGGCTTGGGGCCAGGCGAGCTTCCTCCGGAAGGGAGTTCCACAGCCGTGGTCCTACCACCGAGAATGCACGCTCCATCGTGGCCCCCCGCTTAACACGGGGGACCTCCAGGAGGGCACCCCCGGCAGACCACAGGAGCCGCTCCGGGGCGCGAAGGGCGAGGCGGTCCCTAAGGTATGAGGGGCCAAGACCGTATAGGGCTTTATAGATCATCACCGTATAGGGCTTTATAGATCATCACCATAATCATTTATGGGAACGAATATACCAATGACTAGGGTTAAAACCGGACTCTTAATGAGATTTTTGAGATTGAGAATGAGCCAAGAACTGGCTTCTTTTGGCATCATTCACGTGAGATTCTCGCAGAATTAAAAAATGCTCTTTGCATACATAAAATGGCCGCTGTGGTCATTCTGCACAGGCGTGGCCCTTTTCCATGATGGTGTGGGCTGCATCGCTACCATTTTGGAAAAGGGCAGCCAGTTCTGTGCATGTGCAGATCAGCTGACCTTTTTCAAAATGGTGCTGATGCAGCCTGCTCCATCTGCGCATGTGGTGAATAGCTGTGGTGGCCATTTTGTGCAAGCACAGAGCGTTTCAAACTCATGAAACCTCAAACCATTAGTGAGAGCTTCCCAAGATCTTGCTGCCAGTTCCCAATTCTTGTGAGATTTTCATGAGAATCATTTTGATTCTTGTTTCAGCCCTACCAATTATTTTAGAGACATGATCCTAAACTCATGTGTACACTATGGTGCATGGAGCACAGGGCATGCACATGGTTTGCATGCAGATTACGCATGCTACATTCCCTACTTAGCAATTGCACGTGGGTTGTACAGGTAGGGCATGTGCACCCTTTTGACAGAATTCCGGGTTTAGGATCAGGCTAATTGTGAATACAAAAATAGATGCTTGTTTCATCCTGAGATATTCAAGCCGTTTATTCCCAAGTAGTCCAACTGACATGAAAATGACAAGTCCAGAGGAAGCATGTTGATGATTGACAATTTGAGTGAAATCCTGAAAAGGTCCCCTGCCCACGTTATTGGAGGGGGAGGGGGGACTTACGTGAGGCAGAATCATGGTGGGAAAACTCATGTGAAGCTCCACTTGTGGGCATGGAAGATAAACATCATCAGGTGATTCTCACGGCGAATTCACTCACCAATGACAGGGCTGGATTTTGACGGCGATCCGTGAAATCACTGTGAGAATCGCCCGATGATGTTTTTACTCCCCTCTGTTAGGTTTCTGGCCCAGCCTCGGGGAGTCTCAGCTGGGTTGGGGCACGTGGCACCGCGATGTGCGTGGCTAGTTGCCGCGCAATGGGGATGCCGACAGCGACGTGCGGTGCAGCCTCGGAGGCAACGTCAACACCCACTGCCCCTGGCGTCCCCAGTTGCTAGGCAACCGCGGATGCTGTTACAATGCAGCGCACGATTGCAGCTCCAGGAGGGGGCGGGACCTGGAGAGGCGGCACCCGGCCACACCTTAGGGTTCGGCAGACGTCTATAAAGGAACCGGCAGGAGGTTCCCTCCCTGCCGGTAATTGAATAGAGAGACTGGCCCCTTGGTGTGCTTCTGGTGACCCTTGTGGATACGTTGTGGAGATTGATTGTGTGGCAGTCTTGTGTCTGGTCTTGGGGTGTGTGTGCGCGTGAGTGGGTGAGTGAGCGACGAGTGTGGGTGTGGATCAAGGGTGAGACTCAGGCGTGTGGATGTGAGGGCGATTACAGGAGAGTGGTGGTGACCCCAGATTGTTCCCTTTCCTCTATTGCGCATCCCCTTTCCCCTTCCCCCCTGGATGTTTCAGCCAGAGTACGTGTGTGTGTGTTCCCCCCGCCCCTCCTGGTCTTGATTCCTGCCTGGAACCTCCACGCCTCTTGCACAGACCCTGGGACCTCAAGTATACCTCATCCCAGCCTTCCTGGTGTCCCTACCTGTGGGTTCTGACGCACACGAATGAGTATATGATTCTCTTCTTTCCTTCTACCCCTTCGGACCCATGG
Source organism: Sphenodon punctatus (assembly GCA_003113815.1). Lineage (NCBI taxonomy): Eukaryota > Metazoa > Chordata > Lepidosauria > Sphenodontia > Sphenodontidae > Sphenodon > Sphenodon punctatus. Next base: position 1,016,497 of record QEPC01009477.1, on the reverse strand, counting down.
AACACTGCCCTCTCTGCCCAGTGATGATCCGGGTTGCTTCCAGTTTCTGAGAGAAAGCCCACACACGATCCTGAGGGCAATTACCTTCCGTCAAGGGTCCACCCCGTACAGAGCAGGCGCAGTGAATCCCTGTCCGCGCCCAGTGTTCCCCACCCATGGTCCTCCCTCCTACCCTGACACCCGCACCAACGAGCGGAGCTTCACGTGAGTTTCTCCGCCATGATTCTATCTCACGTAAGTTCCACCTTTTCCTGTAACATGGGCAGGCAGGCTCTGCTGAAGTCAATACAGATTTTACCACTGACTTTAGGAGAGTTAAGATTTCACTCTGACACTTAGTCATTTGGGAAACTTAATCCAAAATTTCCACCCTCTGCCTTTGATTGAGCCAATGAGAATTTTATTAGCAAAATGTCCTTTAAATGGAAGAGAAGATGCAGCAACCTCCAACTAAATAAAGATCAGCAAAGGCTGACTTTGTTTTCTCCTGGAATATAATCCCATTCAAGTTTATCTTTCATAAATGCTGACGTGAGCTATACAAGACCTAATATTAGTTTCATAAAGAACAGTTTCTTCCCTCCCCCCTTCCCTCCCAACTATACCCAAAGGCCCCATCAGCACTTTCAATTGCAACAACAGCCAGTTGGATGAGAACAGTGAGAGAAACTTTATCTTAAGTATTTACTGTTATGCTGGAATATCACTCTATTTCCTCTGGGGTAATTCAACACTCCGGTGGGAAATTTGTGACCTCATTTGCATTTTCTAATTGAATTGCTATCAGGTTTCCTGCAAGACTGAACAAAAAAAGTTCCTACACTTTGCAGCACCACTTTCATTACTCAGAAAAACAAAATAAAAGGTTTACTTTAAAGAGCTGCTAGGTGAGGGAGGGGAAATGTCTATTTGTGGTTGGTGATATGCCATAGATTTTCAAACTTACCTTATTTGCCATTAAGAGAATTAAACTTAACATTCACCCCTGATGTCAGCAGTGGCTTTGAAAGTGACACGAGGCAAAGACGCGGTGGAGAGAGGACCCAGATCCCGGAAGTAGCACCGGTGCAAACAGGATTTTGCTGCAACGTTACTCGCAGATGACAGAGTGCAAAATCCAGCCGTGTCATCCACGAGTAACGTCGTGGCAGAACCCCGTTCACACGGGTGCTACTTTCGGAATCTGGCTCCTCCCGCCACTGCGTCTTTGCTGCGCATCACTTTCAAAGCCGCTACCACCGTCAGTCGTGAATGTGGCCTTAGATCCTGCAATTAAACCCTTTGTACAACAGTAATCGTTACAGGAAATTGGACCAATTTGCTGATGGTAAAGATATAAAGTTGCCTAGGGTTTACGCAGTAAAAAATCTGAAACGAATACCTCATTTATCTTATTTGGTTAATTCAAATCAAATCCATAATTAGGATGTGAATATGAAGTAGTAATCACTGTCTATTTCATTTGTGGTTTCAAATATTTCTTTCATTATTTTTGTTTGATATTACTATTATTACTATTATTATACTGCAACCTACCCTGAAGGCTCAGGATGGTTTGTGGCATTTGATATTTCATTCATTTTGGTGGTACTTCCCCTCTATCCTGGCTTTAACCCATTGTACTTGTGGGAACACAGTAGAGGTTGTGGGGACACAGTGGAGGTTAAAGTGTCTTAGGAGGTACTTACCCCCCACAAAAAAAAAAAAAAAATGTTCACAAGGACAAGCACTAAATGAGTGGAGTCCAAAGCTGGTATTACTTCAGAGATTTCAGTATTTGGTCCTGAATAATAAATTGGAGATGGGCTGTGCGTCCACCAGTTCCCTTCCAGGGGAAAAAAAAGATGTCAAGGCTGCGTGCACTTGCTCCTGTATTGATCAATGTGAACACAGGATCTAGGATTATTTCCAGCTTGCACTGTGGTAACTCTGGACACAAGTTCATGTTTTAATGGTGACCACACCAGATAAGACAATGTCAGCCCACTATGGTGGCCAGGGTTGAGAAGAGGCAGGATGAGGGTCAAACCAGAGTTCCCAGAGGATCAGGCCAGGCAGCAGGTCTGAATGGGTATATCCAAAGATGCAATCAGAGTCCAGGCCAGGTCCAATCAAGAGAAACAGTCTGACCAGAAGGGGGTGGGGAGGTAGAAGTGAAACTAGGTGGTAGGAATCAGGAGTCCAAGAGCAGGGGACAAGAACCAGGTGTAACCCATGCTGTTATTAATGCTTTGTTGGGCAGCAGTATTAAAGGAATATGCTTATCAGCATTTCTATGTTAGCCAGTAGAGGGTGGTATAAGCACCTCACCCTCCCCTCTTTTTCTTGGATGAGGTCTGAGGATGTTCAGCGTAGCACCCTTGTGGTGGGCTGGCTGTTCTCAGCAGCTTCTAGAACAGTCTAGTCTGGTTTGGGAAGAGCGCAGCTGCATCAGGAGATCTGCTCAGAGACTGTTCTTCACAGACCTGATCTGAATGCTTACAGGAGCTGGCTCCAGCATTACAGAGGAGGAAGCCACAGCCAGCAGCTTGGACAGTTTCTGTTCTTCAATCCCAAAAGGGACCGTGAGCCATGCTTATCCTGTCTGGATTCATGAGGTTGTATTTAGGGCCTATGTCTCATCATATACTTCATCACTGCTTTTGTGTATTTTGATGTACATTGATTTTCTTCTGTTATTGAGAAGGAACTGCTATAGAGTAATAGCAATCAGATTGAGGATTTTACTAGAAAATAGCAATATTATTCCATGCTTACGTTAAACGTATATATATAAAGATCTCATTACCCACGTGTTTGGGGTCAGAGTGACCCCACCGAGCACCAAAACATTAAAATATGGTTAATTAGTAGCTCTTCAAGTTTGAGCTTTTAGGACATTGTCACCGGCACCTCTGGGCATAACATACTAAAATTTCAGCCTGATACCTCTTACCGTTTGTCTCCTATAACCAAAAAAGTGCTATTTTGCAAACGGACCCCAGTTTTTCATAGAGTTTTCCTACTGGAGTCGAATGTACTCCAGCCAATGCATTTCAAGAGGGGTCAAATGGACCCCAGCTTAAAATAACCAAATAAACAGTTTTCAAGGACCATTCAGATAGTAAGGGGACATGGAACTCAAGGCCACTTCAGACTGGTAGCAGCAATGAAAATTAACCCTTTCACTGTTATTATCTTGTGCCTTTGTATCATGGTTTTCCTATAGGGGTCCAATGGACCCCAAGACCTGGTGAGTGCAATTTTTTAAGCCTGATGTTATTCAGTGTTTTCTTTCTTTTTAGGTTTAGATTAGTTACTAATTAAATGTTTAGTGTTTGTTCAATCAATATTCTGTATTTTAAATAAAATGTACAGTTTTTACAAAGGAAAAAGATGTTTTGGGGTCTTTGGTTATGTTTGGGTGAAAACAATCCCCATAAAACACTCTCTCAGGTGTTTCTCTGTGCGTGTGTGCTTCTAGGGCTTAGTTTCAAGGTTTTTGACATTTTGGGACACAGACTATATTTTGGGGTTAAAATATACTCCAACAACAATGGGTTTTCCCATAGGGGGCCCATATGTACCCCAAGACTTGGTGAGTGCAATTTTTTTTAAGTACGAGGGTAAGTGTTAAGTATAGACCAACTGAAATATAGTTGTGTTGTTTTACTTCTTTTGGTCTGCAGCTACTGGTGGAAGTTCTGCTGTCACATCCAGACTGAACCCACCCACTGCTCCTGCAGTTACTTGAGTTATAGTGGGTTACACAGGCATCAGAAGTTCAAAAGCAGGGATCAGGAACCAAGAGTCTAGATGTCAGGGGTCTAAGGACAGGAACCAGGAGGCAGCAATCCAGTTCCAAAAGTCTACTTAATTACCTGCCTGCCTCCTGTTGCATAGGGGCGTGCATGTCATTTTCGTTATTACAATGATAACAAAATTTGTCGTTTTCGTTATTGCAATAACGAAAACGACAACCGAGAATACCGATAACAGTGACAATATTGATATCGAAAACATCACCAAAAATGATACCGGGAAATGATAACGAGAAACGAAAATGACAGTGTCATTATAGGTGCTATGGCAGTTGGGTTTTGGAGGGAAAATGTGGAGAGGGGAGGAGGAAGCAGACATCTCAAAGTCTTAACAGGGTTGAACTCTTGAACTGTGCCTACGTCGTTGGGAGGGGCGAGCAGCTCAGCAGTATCTGCTGGATGTATCACTGGCCAATGAGCAGCGCAAGTAGGCCCCAGCAGTCTCATGGCACTCTGTGATTGCTCAATGCCTGCTGCCTCCCACAAACAATTAGGGGGGCTCTGGGGGAGGGCACTGCAACCCTTTATAATGGGAGGGCCAGGCTTTTTCTCTCCGTTCTGTGAGAGCTCTGCTTGTCAGGTTGTGTTTACAGAACTATGCTGCTTGCAGATAAAAAATCCTCCCTAGCTCTCATTGTATTTATTTATTTTTTATTTATTTATTAGGTATTACCACGAATACCTTTCCTTCCTCATACCTACATTTTACCTTCTCCCTTTCCCTGCCCTTCTCCCCCTTGTACATTATATATAGATAGGAAATATATATTCTATTCTAACCATATATATGTTTTTGTTTTTTGTTTTTGTTTTTGTTATTCCAAAATGTCATTTTCATTATCGTTATTAACAACAATGTTGTTTTTGTTTTCGTTATTGTTATCGTTTTTGTTATTTTTATATAGTTTTCATTATCGATATTGATATCGTTATCGTTATCAGTATTGATATAGTTATTTATATGGGTACCATTTCAAACAAAGATTTTATTTTTGGTATCGGTATCGTTACTGATTCCCATGCACAACTAATATTTACCTAAATCTAAGGGAGATGGGGAAGGGAAAAGGAAAACTATCTATTAACTAATCAATTATCTATATATATGATTAGAATAGATAGAATAGTTATATAATCATATATATATGATTAGAATAGTTACGAAAACAAAAACTAAAAACAAAAACAACATTGTGGCCTGGTGCACATTTCTATTATACAGAGCAGGCTCAGAAGGGACCAATCAGGACCTGTTGGACGGGAACACCATTAGTCTGTCCATGCTAAGCAGCAGTGTCAACAAGACCAGAGCAAGGGCCTAAGCCTAGGCCCGCGGGTGGTGCAGAGGTGCTTCCCACTGGCTCCAGGGTCCAAAAGGCACTGGTTTGAGACCTGGGTCCTTACAAACAATCCTTTTAAATCTCAATGCTGCTGAAAGTGTATTGATGGCTTCCAACCAAATTATGGTGCTAATGTACCAGAACAGGATAGTAAGTAGGGAATGTGGAAATTATATGATGCCTCCTTTCCCCTAACCCTCCTGTACAAGAGTCAGTCATGACCAGGCTCCAAATTAGTATTAGGACTATTGCTATAACCTTTATCCAGGGCCAGCGTTGGATAGCGTAAAAGATATGAGCAGATCAGACATCATATGAGTCCCTTGGAGGGCTGTGGCCAAGAGGTAGATCATGACCTGGTGGTAGGTCCCAGGGTAATCTCTAGTAGATCTCAATTCACGTGTGAAGGTTTCAGAGATTGCTTTTGAGGAAGAGAGCAGTGACACACCAGGAAGTGTCTCCAGTGATGAGATATGCTAGAAGAGTCCCTTGGAAGGCTGTTTCTGAAGGGAGTGCTCTTCTCTGCTCCTGAGACCAGTTGCTGAGGTGTCCTACAGCTGGGAGCCAGAGAGAGGGGTTCTGGCCTGGAGTACCATTTCCAATGGGAAAGGTTCTGGTAAATTTATTTTTATTTTTTCATTTATACAATTTTAAAATATTATTTTTAGGCAGCTCGAAGCGGCCAAAATTTTTATATTCAGTACAAAAAATACAATACAATAATAAAATCAAATATTAACAATAAAATGGGGAAGTTAAAGAAAATAAATTTGAAAACCCTACCACCCTACCCCGTTATCCTCCCTCCCCCCCCTTCACCCATCTCCCTCGCCAAAAGCCTGACAGAACAGCCAGTTCTTGCATAGTCACTGAAAAGAGGACAGGTCCACGGCCTCATCTCAGGTTGATGGCTGAATCATGTGGTCGTGTACACCATAAATTGGGTCTTCCCTGCATTAGGTACTACCATCTGCTCCTTGGATGTCCATGGTGTGCCCCGCCCTCTCCCTCTCTCTCTCTCTTGGCAGACTAACATGGAAAACAACTTCAAGCAATTAACATAAGGTCATTTCTAGCTACAAGGCAAAACCATTGTTGTTGGCTCCTTTTAATGAACATGCTCAGGCATTGCACTTTCAGTCTGCTGTGGCCATGGTACTATCTTAATCTAAGCCTAAAATTTGAATCCTCATTTTAAACCAACACAATGAGCAAGAATCAAAGTTGTGTGCAGGAAGAAGAGAGTAAAACTATCACTAGAACACATTTGATTAGCGTGAGGGCAAACATTACCTAACGGTGAACACTAACAACAGGATTCCAGGCAAGCATCTTCTTGCCAGTTATTTGTAATGACAGAGCCGCAAAAGCCGCAAAGAATAACATTAGCAGTACTATACTAACGCAAGTAATATAAGTAGTACTATACTGGTTCAGACCAATGGTCCATCTATCCCAGCATCCTGTCTCTGACAGGGTGCAGCAACATGAGCTGCAGAGGGCCTGATCTCTGCATGGCCCTATGGCGAGCAGGCACAGCTGCCACACTGCAGGGCCAGCATGGGGAGCAAGGTATTTATTTATTTATTTATTTAATATTTATATCCCACCCCTCCTACCCACAGGGCAGCCCGGGGTGGCAAACAACACTCAATGAAACAAAATAATTTTTTTTAAACAATTAAAAAATATAATATGTGGGGAAAACCCCACCCCACCCCTACCCCTCACCAAAAGCCTGATGGAGCAGCCAAGTCTTACATACACACCGAAACAGCAGGAGATTGGGAGCCGACCGAGTCTCCTCTGGGAGCGAATTCCACAGCACAGGGGCAGCCACCGAAAAAGATCTAACGTCGGTGGCCACCCGCCTCACCTGGGGAACCTCCAAAAAGGCTCCCACGGACGAGCTCAAGGGTCACACGGGCACATGGGGAGTGAGGCGGTCCCGCAGATAAACAGGGCCCAGACCGTGAAGGGCTTTAAAGGTTAAAACCAGCACCTTGAAGCTGGCCCAGTGCTTTATAGGCAGCCAGTGCAGAGCCTGGAGCACTGGTGTCATGTGCTCCCTGTGACCCGCCCCCGTAAGGAGACGGGCCGCGGCATTCTGCACCAGCTGCAGCCTCCCCAACCTCGAGGTGATGAAGGCATGGATGACAGTGGCGAGGTCGGAGTCTGAGAGATACGGCCGAAGCCGCCGGACAAGATGTAACTGCCAAAACGCACGCCCCGCCATGGCCACAACCTGAGATTCCAGGCTGAGCCGCGAATCGAGGTGCACACCCAGACTCCACACTTGAGAGACCATGGGAGGGCGAACCCACCCCAACAAGAGGAGATTCAACCACCCCCAGGTCCTCCAAGCCCTTGCCCACCAACATCACCTCCATCTTGTCAGGATTCAATTGCAGATGGCTCAACCTCATCCAAGCCCCCACAGCTGACAGGCACTGGGAAAATAAGGAGACTGCATGGCCTGGGTCGATGGAAAAGGAGAGGGAGAGCTGAGTGTCATCAGCATACTGATGACACTGCATGCCCTGAAACCCCCTCATGATCTCCCGTAATTGCTACATATAGATGTTAAACAAGATAGCATGGAGAGTACAATTATTTGTTCCTTAAACATTTAATCACTCTGGGCATGACGCTGCAAAGTCCTGAGAACTCTGGGTTCAAAACCAGGGGTCAGGACCCCAAGTGGGGTTGCTGCATTGCTAAAAGGAGTCCTGATGAAACTGGATCTGCATAATTAATTACATATGCAAATTTCCAAAGCTTGGGGTTGCAAGAATGGCACCCTGCGGGACTCCACACGTGAGGTCCCGGAGGGAAGACGTACACTCCCCGAAGACCAGCTGGTGAGTTCTCCCGGCCAGGAATGAACGAAACCAGTCCAAGACCGTTCCGCCAATTCCAGCTGTGTCGAATGCAGCCGAAAGGTCTAGCAGGACCAGTAAGGTCTGACGACCCTGGTCCAACGCCAGACGGAGATCGTCAACCAAGGTCACCAATGCCTTCTCCGTACCGTACCCAGGCCGAAACTCAGACTGGTAGATGATTGTCCCCTCTCCTCCCTTCCCCTCATGGAGAAGTTGGGTAGGCAGGCTGCTGCTGGACCTCCTGCCATGGTGCAGGCTGGGCTGAGGTGCCAGCCACATGAGGAGGAGCCTGGCCTTGCCCTGCCTCCCTTCCCTTGGCCCGACCACTATCCTGCCCTCAGCTGTGATGTGGTCGTGAGGGACTGGGGAGAGCAGTTGCCTTTGTCAACCTTGCCTCATTTTGGGTAAGGCTGTTGTACACTGCATCCTTGGCCTTTTTCCGGGGAGGCAGCACACATACCAACCAGCTGCCCAAACATCTGGTGGCCACTGGCCACATGATGCACTGCATCGTGTGGTAAGACTGCCCAAGGTTTAGTAGGCATCTCGTGTGGTTGCACCCACAGTGGCTAACTCGGGTCACTTTAGAGAAGTGTAGAAGAGGTCATAAAAAGGAGTAATCCATTTCCTGCTTTTCATCCCCCAATACTCAGAAATCTCATCTCCTGACTAATAGTCATTTATAATCGTATTGAAAGTCCACGAGACTAACTCCTAAGGAGTAGATTCGCAAAGACAAGGTTGGTATTCAGGTGCCTAACATATTGATTTTTAATGGAAGCGAAGGGCCTACTTATGATTTTTACCTTTGAAAATCTATCGCTAAGTAACTACATCTTAGGCTAACACAACATAAATTCCTAAGATACTTAGTCATGTGAAATATTAAACCAAATTAATGGATTATTTTGGCTGTCTACACTGAAATTTGGGTGGCATGTCTTGTTCCACTAGCGTCTACATAATCCTCAGATCATTTAACAACCCAAAGGTTGATTCACAAGAAGCCCATTTTAAATATATATAGGAATACTACAAGAGAATTAGCACATTTGGAAAAAAAGAGTTGTCAAATGGATTGTTTGATTTAGCCATTCCATATCATATGAAAACATGTCAGATCCATTTCCCATAAACAACTTATTAGGGTCAGAATCTGAAATGCCTTGGGAATTTAACTGTGTATTTTTGTGCCACAAATTATCTTTCCAATAATTCCATGATCTCATTTCTTTCTTTCGACAAACCAAGTATTATTTTGCCTGTGAAAGCACACATCTTTAAATAAAACACAAGTTAGACTCCCACAACAGCTGTTGGTGACCTTGTCATTATTACTCTTGTTTTCCACAATTTTTCAGCCTGCAACTATACACTAATAAGGCTTTTAAGAAAGGAATTGTATGAATTTTAAAAAGCTGTGGCTCTCTGCATCTTGAACCAGAGTTCAACATATATTAACATTAGATGAATTTCCAATCAAATATTTTACTAAAGCTGAAATATGATGCAGCTAGTTTTTCTCTCCACTGTGCCGAGAAGAAACTTTAAGTAGCATGGAGAGTACAATTATTTGTTCCTTAAACATTTAATCACTCTGGGCATGACGCTGCAAAGTCCTGAGAACTCTGGGTCCAAAACCAGGGGTCAGGACCCCAAGTGGGGTTGCTGCATTGCTAAAAGGAGTCCTGATGAAACTGGATCTGCATAATTAATTACATATGCAAATTTCCAAAGCTTGGGGTTGCAAGGATTTATTTGGTCTCTCAATTGGGGTCAAAGTCTGAAAAATCTAGGAATGGCTGCTACTGACTGATCCAGCGAAACAGTTAAACAGTTAAATACATGTGTGATAGGGCACCCTAAATCTTTGTAGGGGATGTGACCTGATAAATGTCTGCAATGGTGCAGACCTTTTGGGCAGGGGAAAGACACATGCAGCTTATTACCATAGCCATTAGGATGGCTAATTATCCTAGCTGGTAGCAGAGAGGAAAGAGTATAAATAATTGAACCAAAGTTTAATTGGGGGATTGCCAGGGACATATAGGCTCAGGGTGAAGCCTGTTTCTAGGGGATCAGAGGAGCATGACCATGCACCACCAGGGTGCACCCTGGAGATAGCTAGCTGTGAGAAGTGTGAAACTAGGATGAAATGGCTAGAGACCTGAGACCACAAGAATTGGCCAGAGGACTCAGAGTCTGAAAGATCCACGGCTGGTTTAAAAGAGTAGTTTCGATTTCCACAAAAATCAAAAAGTTTCAAAAAATTGGATCGACTCTCGAAATTCTGATTTTGTAAATGGCAACCACAATTCTGCGCAGGCACCATGGCAGCCGCTTTACAACAGGATGGCAGCCACCATCTCATTGTACGACCCCAACCATTTTGAACATGTGCAGTATCGCTGCCAGCATTTTATGTAGGTACAAATGACCAGTTTATTTTTGTTTATTATTTGGTCCAATTGGAATTCTGATCATTTGGTCTGATTTCTTATCAGACGAACCAAAATGCCCATTTCCATCGGAGATGGATTTCCAGCAAAAAATCAGATACACCGCTAGCAAGAACTAATGGCTAAGGCCAGGAATGGATACAGGCAAGTGCAGACTATCCAATACCAAAGGGTTCTGTGTGCTGGTGGTAGGAAGCACCTCAGAGGGACCACCAGTACACAAGAACCATGAATAAACTTGGAATGACAAACACCCAAATACCTCACGAAAACCTGCTACAATACAAACAGAAGGAACCCTCCAACCGTACACCTTTAATACCTACCATCCCAAACTGGAATGAACCCATACATAACATCATCAAAGAACTCCAGCCTATACTGGATGGGGACCAAACACTGAAAGAGGTCTTCCCTGAGTCCCTCTTCTGGCTTTCAAACAACCTCCTAATCTCTCTCAGCTAATTATCCAAAACAAATTTCCGACCCATGACACCAACACCCCTATAGAAACAGGGCTTTGCTGGAACAGGAGTTGTAAAATGTGTCTTCACGTTTCTACTGCAAACAGCATCCAGACATCCCATGGAAATCTATTCAGAATTTAAGGCACCTACAATTGCAAATTTAAAAATCAGGTATTACCTCGTTCAGTGTTCTAAATGGCCCCATGGGAACTATGTAGGTGAATCCCACCAACCCTTGCACAAACAGATGAACGCACACAGAAAAAAAGATCATGGACAAGAGCACAGATTCTATTGTTGGCATTCACTTCTCACAAAGCGATCGTTCTACTTCTGACCTCTCTGTCCTTCTCTTAAAAGGAAACCTATGCAACACCTTTAAAAGGTGAGCCAGGGAACAAAAATGCATAGCTCTACTAGATACAAAAACCCCAATGCACTCAATTTAGGGTTTCACAAGCCATTACAGAAATGTGTATGTCTAAAGACTGACTGTCTACAGCTACAGGAAGCTTTAAGTTTACTTACTATCAGCAGCTCTTATTCTTTCCACCTTGTTGTATTCCACCCTTTTGAATTGCGGACCTTCTACTTGGGGCTCATTCTCCCCTCCTCCTCCCCTCCCTTTACTATTGTTTCCAAACACTGTATATACCTCACTGTTTTGCTCAGTCATAATTCTAATTCCTGACTTGCCTGATGAATGACCCTGTAAGGTCCAAAAGCTTGCATACCTCAATCAACTGGAGTTGGTCCAATAAAATATATCATTGTACTACTTTCTCTCTATTGCCTATATTTGGGTCCAACACAGAAACCTTATTTCTCAACAGAACTGGTGCACTGGTGTAAAATATGGACCCCACAGAGCACAGGGAGGACCAGCCTATGGAGGACCCACAACAATTTTTAGGGGTAGGGGCAACACTTGGCACGCTTGAGTAAATTAGAAATGACGACATACTAGTGTAAAGCACTGGCATTAATCTACAGGCTACAGTGCAGGAAGCTCTGCCTCTGAAGGGGTGGTGTGTTTAGCTGAACATCAAAAATTAATTATGGCAACATTTGTCTTTTCTGAATGGGGGGAGTCAAGGTGTGTCCATCAAACATTCCTATTGTAAGAAGGGGGCCCATACCACCATTTCACACTTCATCCAACTTCCCTGCATCTGTCACCTGTCAACGTAGAATATCCACTTAAGTTTAAACATATGAATAGTCTCAAATTCGGATCCCTTAGGTGATAGCAAACCGCATTTCCCCTAAGCTGTAGGGCCAACCATAAGGATTATAGTGTAACAAAACCTTAACAGAGGAGTCCCTTGGTCAAATCCTTTTCTCAGCTGGGTTGATGGAAATAGAGTGAATTTGGCTCAATGAGACTTGAGAAAGGGACTGTACTAAATAAATATCCAGATAAGAGAGGCTTTTCTTGCCATCCATTCATCTTAAGGTAGCATCTCCACCAGAGGGACAATATATCTCAACAAGTAAGAAGGAAAGACAGGTTAGTGTGAAAAATTCCTCCAGACCGTTAGAAGGTTCGATATATAAGGCGATCAAGCAATCATTTAAGAATAAATATGAACTAAGGATTCTATTCTCCTCTTTAACAACATTAACTGAAAGCCTAGGTGTCAGGAGTAGACTACGCAATTGAAGAACTGTTCACAAGGGGCTGGCCACCACTTGGGTTAGCTCCTATTTAGAAACCTGTCCCTCCATTATGCAGCCATGCATTTTGGGTAGCTTATAGTTAAACTGGGCTCTTGTTTTTTAAAGACATAAGAAACACAGGAAGAGACTTAAGACAAGACTGCCCTAAAAGGCTCTTTTTGGTTGTTGTTGCTTTTACCTTGTGTCCATTGTGCTGGAACTTCTCTCCCACCAGTAACCTGACCATTGTTTCCCATTTCTCTAGGGCCTGGTGGTCCCAGGCAGTCACCATAAACATTGCCTGCTTCGAGGGGATTTGCACATGCTGTGCAGCGTATACGGTTCCATCCGTCCTCACCTTGAAGTCCATGTTGTTGGTTTCATAACGAATTCCCTTGGTCTCGGAGCAGTCGCTAAATTTCACTAGAACAGGAGGTGAGAGACAGAGGAGACGAGTTGAGATTGGCACCAGGGAAGGAAAGCAACTGAGCATAAGTCTCAGACATTTAATTTTCATTGGCATGCTCAAAAACTCAAAGAACAATCAAGGAAATGATTTAACTGTTTCTTTAACCTTTTAGGGAGGTTCCCAAGCTCTATCTCCATCCCCTGGGGAAGCAGCTGCTGGCCATTTTAAAGTATTTGACACAGGGTGATTTCAGACGTTGCAGGGCGCTAGTCGCCCCGGCACGGAATCACCGAGGGGATTCCCTGCCGGGATCACACCAACACGTCCAACAGACATGCCGGCTGATCCCGACGGGGAATCGGAGAGGGGGGGGGGCCGCGCGGTGCAATGTGCAGCTGCACAGCCCCGCCACCCCCCACACTCCCTCGCTGCCCGCCCTCTGGGAAGATAGGCGGGCGCTGTGGCCAATGCGGCAGCATCGCCCGCCTGACTTGACCACGGCCCGGAATCCCGCCACGGATTCCGGGCCATGGTAGCCACTGAGACGGGACGGGACCCTTCATCATGGCAGGGAATCATATTCACCATGCGATCGGGGCTGGCCCCGCTGGTTCCGCTGATCGCGTGGTGAATGTGATTCCCTGCCGCGATTGACTGGGGTGAACATCTGGGGGGGGGAACTTCCGTTCCCCCTTCAGACATGACGAGACCTTTCTCGCCTGGTGGGAATCCACCGTGGTTGAACGTGAACTCGTCACGTCTGAAAATACCCAGTTTCATTAGATCTAACATTTCTAGAAGTGGATTTCTCCCTTATCACCATTATCTTTTGAATTCAACTGGAGTCTTCCTCACATGGTGGGTATTCTTTACGCAGGCTACCTACTAGACGGGATGCTTGTACGTGCTTAACAGGATCTTCAATGCCCATAACAATACCATTATCAAAATTGTAAAGGAAAAGGCTGTTTACAATGGAAAAAATAATGAAAATAAATTGTTGCACCAGCCAAACACACACAGAAAGAGGTGTAATATCATGCTATCTGGCTGCTCTGCACCTTACGTTCCTGTAAGAGAGTTGGGACTTTGAAACTTGATATCCACTGCAATATGCAGCCTTAAAAATGCTACTAGGAAAAAACCCAACGTTCTCTTACTGTTAATGATGCTGTATTTCAAATTAACTGAAAGTAGAGATGAAAGACGTAGGGTGAAAACAGACATGACACTAACCACCCTTGGTGGTTATTTATGCATGTTGCAGGGCTGTATTGGTGCCCTATGCAGCCCTGCAATATGCATAAATAACCACCAAGGGTGGTTAAAGGGTGGTTAGTGTCATGTCTGTTTTCACCCATATTTTGTTGGCCCTGGGTAGATTTTTCAAAAACATTTCAGTGCCTCGATCCCATATTCCAAAGCGATGTAGACACATAAGAGCCTACATCACACTGACACTTAAGGTGTCTTTAGACATAACAAAGATCGGGTGTCAAAACCGCATAGCATGTGTTTGGCCATTGTGTGTAAGCACCATAACAATCACAACACCAGTTTGGCCACCCATTGAACAGTTGTTGAACATGTGATGTGAACACCATTGCATCTCAAGGACAATTTGCGTGTTCCGGCTGAAAACGTGGCCCACGTTGTGTCTAATGATATTGCGTGGCATGTTACTAGGTACAACACGGGGAATGAGGCAGCAGTGCCTACGTACTGAGATCGGGTGGTGAGCAAAACACTGATTTGCCCCAAGATAGGCTGTGTGTCTAAGCAGCGCCACATGGTGAACACAGGGCCAAACCAGTGTTTATATCAAGGTCAAAACACACATTCAGTCACCCATTGACATTATATTGAAAGACACCATTAGACACCTAAGTGCCTACAGTTAAAATGTTCAAAAGAAGTTAAGCGACTGACCAGCCTAAGTCCAATTTTCAAAGGTGACAGACACTTCAGCATTTAAGTCTTATTGAAAATCTACGTGGTGTAAATCTTGTCTACCTACAAGTTGAGGCATAAACAGAACTAGGTTTATTTCTAACAGGATTGTCAATGGTAATTTTTACATAAGACGGGCCCACTCAAGCCCATGCAGATCTCCTGCATGGGCATGAGTGGGTGCCGCCCGTGTGACTGCCACAGCGGGTGGGTGAGGGGGGATGTGAGAGTGCTCCCACGGTACACGCATCTCCACCCATAGTCCACCCACAGAGCACCTGGCCAGAACAGTGATCACTTTGTGTGTGGAGGTGGATGGAGATAGGTGCGCGCCCATATACTACCATTTCCGCCCCAGTGCGCCCACCCATTCCCTCTCCCCCCACACTGCAGCCTGTTTAAAAAGGGTCAATGCCAACCAACTATAGTCTTTTGTTGACTATGTTGCTTTCAATTGACCAACTGAACAGTTAATCAACTATGAAAATACCAAAGAACAAGCTAGCTTTTTTTTATGGCAGAATTGATTTTGGGGATGCTGAATTGTTCTGTTAATTCTCGAAATGGCACTTTTTCATTTTTAATTATTTTAAAAATTATTTTCTAATTTTTTTCATTTTAATTTGCTTCAAAATTATTTTTGTTGCAATTTTATTTTTTGTACATCTATCTTAATCTGTGAACGATGCATTCATTGATTAAACTAACCAGTTGACTTGCTTTCAACTCTAGTTGAGATGCGGAGTTCTACTGGTGCGCCTTCCTACAAGCTCAACCAGAAGAACGGAATGTATATCAATGGAACAGCATTCACACCACGCACCAACTGCTAAAGAACAGTGTGTACCATCATGCTAGAGCTAAGGCAGAGCCACACTCCTGTCTAAAACTCAAAACATTAAAGCAGAAGAATTCCTGTCTTCTTAAAGATCCCAGTTTGAAGTTTTCGCTTTCTTGCAGCCCTGCACCATGTATTTTTCATAAATGACCCAGATTAAAGGGGAGGTATGGTAACCCTACTACGGCTGCAGCCACACAAGACACTCTGGGAAGGCTACCAAACCTTGGGGTAGCCTTAACCCACTCTAGGCAGCCAAGCCACGCAATGCAGAGCGACTGCCAGATGTTCCTCCTGCTCCGGGGCCAGCTGCAGGCTGCTATGAGCTGCATCCTCAGAAAAATCATGAGGATGCATCATGTAGCAGCCTTATCCTGTATGCACTAAAGTAGCCCAAGGAGTGGCAGCCTGTGTACCGGGGACTTTTCTGTCCCACTGTGCAGCAAGCTCCGCGGAATGGGGCTTTGAGCGGCGGGCACTCTTGCCCGTCGCACGTGGCAACATCACAGCCTGGGGCAGAAAATTGTTCAGGCTGGTGGAGGGAGGCAGGGCATAAGGACTAGACGCCTGCTTGTGTGGACGGTGCCTCATCCCGCCCCAGCTGTGGCAGCACCTACGAGAGCAGCAGGCCCGCCTGGCTTCCCGCTGACAGTCTGCTCAGCACTCCCTGTGCTTGCCCCACAGTGTGGTGGCGGTATTTCCATGCTACAGGACCGTGCGCATAGGGCTCAGGCCCCCACAGCTCTTGTGGAGACACCCTATGTATAACCCAGGCTTACCCACCGAAATCTCTTTTTAAAATAAGACTTAGGGACTTTTGAAAATTTTACCCACTGTGCTGAATTCAGCATAAGTTTATTTTAAAACACACACACACACACACACACACACACACACACACACACACACACACACACCCATCAATTAAGTAACAAAATTGATAGTGCATCTCTTAATGAGCTCAGCAGCAAGACGGTTTTATAATTGTGCTGCTGAAGGTTTCTACCGACGGCATATTTATTTAAACTGCATTAGTACATTTTTTAGATAGATGCTGTTGCAACTGTCACCTAATGCTGCCATAAATTACGAGGCAGCCAACAGCAAGTGTCACATTTTCCTGATAAAAAACGATGGATCAAGTTACCTACTATTTCGGAGAAAAAATGTGGGTATCTAAGCAATTAGGGTGGGAGGTGTAGTTTTTAAGCAATTTCACTGTCACAGCTTACATGATTTAATTACTGTTTATTCTAAAACCTGGGGAGGGGAGGGGGGGGAAGCAATTCAATGGTTTATTTCAGAGAGTTCATTTTTTTCTCCCTCTCGTCACCTTTTATTGTTGCTGGTAGGACTATTCGGTTTTAGTTGGTTTCAGTCGAGGCTTGCAGTATTCGACTTTGGCCACTTTCAGACACATGCACCCCCGCGCATGTTCTGGCTGTGGGAGGGAATGCACAAGTCAGGATATGCGCAGGGTGCCACCAGTCTGAAAGGCCTCCCCAACCCCACGCAGCTTTGCTAGCAAACACCCGCAGAGATACGGAGCAGGAAATTCTGCTCTGTATCTCTGCGGGTGTTTGCTGGCAAAGCTGTGCAGGAGTGCCTTTCAGCCTGGCCAAACCCCACGCATATCCTGGCTGTGCATTTCCTTCCGCAGTCAGAATATGTGCGGGGGGTGGGGGTGGGAGGTGTGAAAGCAGCCTTGGTTTGACCGAGTACTGAGTAATGGGCATGGTATCAGTACTCAGAAATGTCTTGATCGAGTAATGCTTACTTGACCCCACGTTGGGCCGCTGCCATGTACCATTCCTTCTCGTGAGGTCCTCCCAGTGCTGAAAATCCCCCCCCCAGCTCATGGCGGCTCTTTGCTTGCAAGCAGCCATGGGCACTATTCTAATGCTGGGATATTGGGCCGCCATCATTGCTCTCTGGGGACATGCTGGGAAATGTATTCCAGCATGGTCCCAGACAGCAAGCGGTGGCATGCAGTGTACTGGCACCACTTGCGGTAGCTCCTCCATTTGGACTCCATGGGCTGTATCCTTCCTCAAAGTGAGTTTCGTGCCATCTGCCCTCCTTCCTGCCCACTGTCCCCTCTCAGAAATTTTCCTGCACACCGTGCCCCCTCCTCCCCCCTAGAAATTCATTGCTCTGCTGATGGTCCTTAAGGAGCTCATAAGGGGGCCAAGGGGGCACCTGATTAGATGACAAGGGCACAAGTTTTCATACCGAGTATTCTATCAAGTAACAAGTAGGAGGTGGCAACCCTAACTGCAGCATATACTGAGAATAACTGCCAATCTGGCCCTGATCATCAGAAATGAATATTGTATTTAACCCCTTAAAAGATATCAATGGTGCATCTCTTACATACTCATGAACTCTTTTCTTGTGTTCACAGCTACTGTAAATACTTAGAAACACACAAAAATCCACATCAACGCTATGATTGCCAAATATTGATTTAGATTCATAAAGCTCCCGCCCAGTGCTCTGGGAAATTGACTTCAAATGGAACACTATTAAATCCTAATTTATTGAATGAGATAGTAAAATGCAAGCAGGTATGGTGCTGCCATTGACATGTGCAAAACGGTGACTGATAGGCCCCCTCCTGTCCCTTTAAGTCGTTTGGGCTTGGCAGAGGTCAGCCCTTTAAAGACGTATCCTCCAGGTGAGTGGGTGGTGGGCTTATCTTGGGATGCAGCTGCAGCGAGAACGCAAACTGCGAGGTGGAAGGAGGTACCCTGGGCCCCCCCAGGTGAGGCGGAGGAGTGAATCAGCAGCGCTAGACCCCAGTTGAGGGTTGGGACTAGGTGAGACTCGAGCTGCAGCGGGGGAGTGAGCCATCAAGGAAGCCAATGAGAGCATGACAGCAGTAATGGGAGGTTTGGAAGGGAGTTCCAGAGGGGCCAGGCACAGCAGAGCACTGGTTCCGAGTCCTGCTTAGGGAACTTTTTTAGGAGACACCGAGAAGCTCTCCCTAGTGGCTGGAGCTCTGGGCCAAGGAACTGAAAACGAGTCCTTTTCCTAGGGTTGCCATACCTTGCCTTTGATCCAGGATGCTTATGAAAAATACATGGTGCAGAGCTGCCTTGGAACCATATTTTTCATAAGCATTCTGGATTAAAGGTGTGGTATGGCAACCCTACCTTTTCCCCAACAGCATGAGTAGAGAGTTGGTGAAGTTTATTTAATTGAATTGAATTTATTTATTTGTTGTTGAGTAGCCCTGCTGGAAATTAGAGAGTGGGAAGCGATGATGGTGGAGGGACCAAGAGGGTCCCAGGCTGGGAGGCCCACACCACAAGAGAGCCAATAGCGAGGCTACCAGTTTAGGGTTCGAACATGAAACAACATGCTTTTCTGCAGTAGCCATGTATGATACATAAATGCGGTCTGAAATGCAGGAAAAGGCAAAGTGGTCCGCATTTGCGAACAATTCTTTGCTTAG
Organism: Sphenodon punctatus; assembly: GCA_003113815.1. Lineage (NCBI taxonomy): Eukaryota > Metazoa > Chordata > Lepidosauria > Sphenodontia > Sphenodontidae > Sphenodon > Sphenodon punctatus. Next base: position 997,236 of record QEPC01009477.1, on the reverse strand, counting down.
GTTGATTTAATCTAGCTTTTTAGACATAAAAGTCTATGATAATGAATCAGAGCAATGGTCCATCTCCCCCACATCGTCTCTCTAGACACATTTTCATGAGACAACCCCCCCCCCAAACAGAACCAGTTTCCCTGGCATTTAAAAAAAACCTATGTAAATATAGATTCGTTTTCGGGATGCCTCGCTTTCGATTCACAAATAACCCAGAAGTATTAGGGCTCAAGTCTACATTTAATGGTCAGGGACCCATGGCCACTGAATTTTCCCAGTAGGGAAAATGCAGTGAAGATGGATCTTTGACAATGGTACTAATCTTTCCTGAGCCTATCTCCTAATGTAGGAAGAGACCCTACCCATTTTAGTCCACCTCCTGTGTAACAAGTGCCCCACAATGTAAAAAGCAGCTGTGCAACATTATGGGATGGCTAGCATCAGCAGGAACAATGCTCTCATAGCATATTTTGCAGGAGGGGAAGCAACATGTGAAAAACAAGAAAACATAATAGTTATCTCTTGATAATAAAATCTTATCTTATCTTATCTTTCTATCTATCTATCTAAAAATAAATATGGGAGAAGAGACTCAGGCCATAATGGAGTGATCCATCCCCTAATATCTCTTTCCACTTCCCAGCAATCAGAGATCTCTTCCACAGAACACCTCGACTAATAGCAATAGACCTCTCCAACGAAGTGTTTATTCAATTCTTTTTTGAACTCAGCTATGTTACTGATCTTCACAAGGGATCCCCTGGCAATGAGCTCTGTGGATTAACTGGGCCTAATAATACGTGCATCCTTTCCCCCTATAAAGGATGAAAACTGGGAACCACGCACACCCAGGCAAGCAAAGAGCATGTCTTAAAGCAGACATAGGGAAACTTAGGGCCACGGCCAGCTTTACCGCAGGGCAGCTCGGGGTGGTTGCCCTGGGCCCCGCTCCTAGGGGGGCCCGTACTCAGGGTCCCCAGCTCCCGGCCTGACAGTGGCTGGGGGCCCCAAGTGCGGCCCCCCCCTAGGAGCGGAGTCCGACTCTGACTGTCACCGATAGTGACAAGCAGTGCGCACCAGCAGATGGGGCCAGCGGGAGTAAGGGAGAGGCAAAGGCCCCGCCTCTCCCTCACTTCACGGGTGCCCCCCCCTTCGCTGCCTGTCAGTCTCGGACAGGGGGAATGCGGGAGAGGCGGGGCATCTGCCTCTCACTCATTCCCCTGGCCGAGACAGCCGGGCAGCAAAGGGGGCCAGCAGAAGTGAGGGAGAGGCAGAGGTTCCACCTCTCCCTTGCAACTTCCAGTGGCGGCGGGCGGCACGGCGGCAGATTAAATCTGCCGCTGCTGCGCCAGACGCTGCCGGAGCCCGATGCAGGGAGCCGGCGAGCAGCCCTTGCTCAGGGCCCAGGACGCCGATGCCACAGCGATGGATGGGGTAAGTGATCCTGAAATGGCTGGGCTTGGGGATGGGTGGAGGGGAGTGCCCCTCCAACCATACCCAAGCCCAGGTCTGGGTAGTATCCCCTGATGGAACCGGGGAGCGCCCCTAGGCCCGACGGCGACAAAGATGCCAGCGGGAAAGTGGACCTCACATTTCTCCCCTGCCCTGGGCCCCGCATTGCCTAAGACCAGCCCTGCTTAGGGCTGGAGGTCAAATGCGACCCATGGCAAGTTATTTGGCTCTTTTTGAGCTCTGGATCTTGCTCCTACCCCCAAGCATGGAAAGACTGATTTCAGGGGAAGGGAGCAGGGCTGAGCACATGCACATATGAACAGGGAGTGGATTGCTCATTGTGACTGCTGGTACTTCTCCCATGTGACTGGGATTGGTCGCTGTCAAAGACAGGATGCTGGTCTTGATGGACCATTGGTCTGACTCAGTATGGCATTTCCTGTGTTCTTATGTTCTCTGTGGCCCTTATAGCTTGTACTAATTTTTAAAGGTTTGCTGCTTCTGCTGTAGACCAAGCAGCCAAGCCTGAACAATATAACAACGAACTTGCATAGATAGGGGGGGAAAAAACCCAACAAAAACCTCTTCTTTGTAATCTTCCACTTTGATTCAGCACTGACTATACTTAAACATCTGTTTAAGACACAGGGCAGTGCTCCAATGTGCTGCTCTTGTGTCATATGTTACCGAGTCGACTTTTATGCTCCATTATCTAAAAATGGCTACCTCTTAGCGAAAGTCCCTCTGCGATTCACTAATTACTTCCATTAGTTTAAAGTAAACTTGACTAGAGACAGAGGGAATCCAGAGAGAAATTAAGTCTAATCTTTAAAACAGGCCAGGTCTCTGCTTCACATTGTTCTTCACGGATACAACAGGTAAATGGAGCTGAATTAAATATTAGGAACTCCTCCCTGACTCTGGAAGTGCAAATGGAGAGAAAACTTCAAGGACACTAAAATACTGTGAAACCTATTGGGCCTGCAGGTATCTGCCTAACAAAGCTGAATAATAATAATAATAATAATAATAATAATAATAATAATTAATAAATTAGGCCAAATGACACTAGAGATAAATTCATTTCATTCTGTATACAGAGCGTTGGATGGCAAACACAAGTCACATGGGAAATATTTGCTGACGTCCATGGGATTGATACCAGGAACACTTGTTCGGAGCAAGGGCCTTACGTGGTGGCACACTGGTCACAGTAACAGCCACTATTGATGTAACTTCAGCTTGTTCAGCCCACCAATCCTCACTCCTCCCAGTGGGTAATGTTGGGGAGAGCAGCATCCATCCCACCGTAGGGTAAGCAGTAGAGCAGAGACATTTCCTACGCGTGGGTAACACCCACGTTTTAAAATAATAACTCGCGTGCCTGATTGGTCCCCAAGTACTGAGATGGCCACCCCAACAGTAATACTGTTTATTACTGTTACAGATTTACCTATCAGTAAAATGGAAAATCAGTAATGGAATTGGAACAGAAGGTTAAAAAAAAAACAACCCCAAAAATAAAACCCCCACAACAGAACAGAAAATATAAATAAATTAATACATAAATAAACAAACAAATAAAATAAAATAAAAAAACAGTACCAGAAGTTAGATAATTGGTCAGGAAAAAACAGTTAATCGGTATATCCCGTAGCCTTCCAGGCACCAATCGGGTGACCGGTTAGTTGCTGATGTTACTGTGTCAGGTTGATAACCACAGTTCTGATAGGGGCGTGCAGAAGGCACATCAATCGTTGTTTTTTTTTCATTTTATTTTCCAAAATCCCGTTCATTTGTTTTTTTACAAAAAATATCTGAACAAAAAGAAAAAGCCACTGCGTATGCACACAGTGGCCACCAAGGCTATTCCACGTGTGCGCGACCCTTTCCCAAAATGGTGCTGACATTGCCGTCCGGAGCCATTCTGGGCAAGGGCATGCACGCGAAGAACGGCCTTGGTGGCCATTTTGTGCATACGTAGTGACTTTTTAATTATTATTATTATTATTTTTAAAAAAAATAATTAAAAATGAAGACAAATGAAATTTTAAAAAAAGTTTCCTTATTCATTTGTTTTTTTTACCTTAGTCATTCTTGTAATTAAACAATACACAATTGCACACCCCTATATTTTGATGCAATGCCCGTTCTTGTGGGTACTTGTTTCAGCTCTAGTTGACTTTTTATTTATTTATTTATTTAAACAATTTTATACCCTGTTCCTCCTGCAAAGGCAGCTTGGGGTCGCTAACAATTCATAAAATAAAAATAAAATACAACAATAATGAATATATCATTAAAACACTGTAAAACACTGGAGTTTGTCCAAAAACAAACAAGCCCAAAGACCCCCCAAACCCACCCTAACCCAACTCCCTCTCACCCTTCACCCATCTCCTTCTCAAAAATCCTGGAGGAACAGCCAGGTCTTACATGTTTGTTGGAAGGAGGTAAGGTCCAGGGCCACCTGGGTCTCTGCCAGGACAGAGTTCCACAGCCTTGGTGCGGTCACTGAGAACGCCCTCTCCATCATTGCCCCCACCCCCCAGGATACCTGAGGGACTTGAGAAAGGCACCCCCGGTCAACTTATGGGAAACTCCTGGACACAATGCCTAACAACTAAAATGTCACATAAGTAGCACCCTCCGCCTGTATTACTGAGTAACCAATGGACACATTTTCTGAAAGAAGTTCACAGGGATCCAAACCATGGGTGCTTTTGGAAGTAATAGTTCCCACAGCCACCATGGACCTGCTCGGGTGGTGGTGGAAACCATCATTCCGGTCGTGAAATCAGCCCAGTCTCCAAACCAATGTAACAGAAGCTGGGCCGGGGAAATGTATGAATGTGTGTTAGGGGTGTGCACTAGGCTCCCATGTCATTTTCGTTTTTGTTATTTTCATTATTAAAAAACATCATTTTCATTATTGTTATTAATGACAATAGCATTTTTGTTATCGTTATTGGTATCGTTTTAAACAAATATTTTATTTTTGGTATTGGTATTGTTATCAGTATCGATTCCAACAACATTATATATATATATATATATATAAAACAGACTAATACCTACATAATATCTAATCTCTCTATATATGTACACAAGTAATCTATCTAAATCTAAGGAAGAACGGGGAAGGGAAAAGGAAAGCTATCTATTATCTAATAAATTATCTATATAACTGTTCGAATCTAATCTAGATGTCTATAATATATATCTATATCTAATCTATACTACCTATATAATATACGGGGGGAGAAGGGCAGGGAAAGGGAAAAGGTAGGGTATGAGGAAGGAAAGATATTGGTTGTAATCAGGGATCTAATTACCGGATACCAGACTATCGGTATTGGATTAATCCATAATGCAGATAATTGGCGATATCAGATTAATCCGATAACACCAATAATATCGCTATTGGTATATCAGTTTTTTAACATTGCTGATTTTTCTGATCTTTAACATTGCAGACATTTTAAAAATGGCCGCAATGTTAAAGATCAAAAAAATCAGCAATGTTAAAAAATCTATATATTGATACCGATAAATCTGATATCGGATTAATCCGATACCAATAAAACCGGTAACCGATAATTCGCTGACAGTCCCATCCCTAGGGTAATACGAGGGCTATGGAGAATTTTTTATGTGCAAGCACCACAGTTCTGTAAACACAACCTGACCAGCAGAGCTCTCACAGAACAGAGAGAAAAAGCCTGGCCCTCCCATTATAAAGGGTTGCAGTGCCCTCCCCCAGTTTCCCCGATTGGTTGTGGGAGGCAGCAGGCATTGAGCAATCACAGAGTGCCATGAGACTGCTGGGGTCTGCTTGTGCTGCTCATTGACCAACGATACATCCATCAGATACTGCTGAACTGCTCGCCCCTCCCAACAAAGGCACAGTTCAAGAGTTCAACCCTGTTTAGGGCTCCGAGATGTCTGCTCCCTCTTCCCCTCTCCACATTTTCCTCCAAAACCCAACTGCCACAGCACTAATAATAACGACAATGGTAACAACATTGTCATTTTTGTTATTGTTGTCATTATCAATTGTCATTTTCGTTATTGCAATAACGATAACGAAAACAACAATTGTCGTTATCGTTATTGTAATAACAAAAATGACATGCAAACCCCTAGCCCTGCCCCTGCGCTGCACAACGCATCCTGTGCTGCCAACTGATGGGTAATGGCTGCCTGGAACTGACGGGGATCCCAACTGAGGTAAGGGAAGCAGCTGTTTAGCTATAACAGCACGCTTTACACCCAGTCAGGTGGCCGTTCCGCGGTGGTGTGACCCGGGGATGTTTCCGAGTCATGGCCTGGGCTATGCAGCAACACTGCCCAGGGAGAATCCCTGGCTAACATTTGGTGACACTTTATGACATGACAGTGGCTGGGTCAAAGCATGGAAATGTGGTCCATCATCGAGGCTGAAAAGACCCCATATAAACAGTGGGGAAAGAGGGGGCAGGGGGACTTGGAAAACTATTAGAAAAACTATTGCAGGAAATTAATATTAATGGAAAATCCCATCCAATGGATTTGGATGAGGTTAAAATCAAAGTGTAAATTTGTTTACGTCATGAAGGGGACAAATGTGTGTGATGGATGGAGAAGGACTGACAGAAGGGAGCAGGGAATCATCTTAGGCCAGAGTTAATGTGGTTTATGTACCAACTGGGCAACTGATTTGACTGCAGACATCCAGGAATGGCACAAGGATTTTTGCCACCCTAGAGAGTCTGGCACCCACTGCCTCTCCTGCCCCTGAAGCCCCGATCCAATCATAGAGCTTACTGATGGTGGGGGCAGCTCACCACCTCTTCATCTTGCCCTGCAGCCATCGTAATGACATTTCTTCTTCCTATTATTTATTAATTAGATAGCGCTATCAATGTAACTGGTGCTGTACAATCATTAATGGGAGACTGACCCCTACCCCAAGGGGCTTACAATCTAGGAGACACAAGGGAGGGGAGAAAAGGGCCAGGAGGATGAAAGGAGAAATATACACAAGATTGAGACGTTGCAGGTACGCGTGCTTAGCTCAGATAGGTGGGAGAAGGAGATCCTAAACGGAGAGGAAGCGTCTATGGCCAGCCTGCGGGGAGGAGGAGCTAGGGAAAGCCTAAAAGGAGCAGGGTACAGCTAAAAGGGCTGCAGCAGGAGAAGCCTTAAGGGAGCCCGTGTGTCTGGAAGGTCCATACTTGTGTGGGACAGAGGAGTGGAGTGCCCCAGCAGGGGAGCCATTGCACCTTCTGCATTGGGACCTATTCCCACCTAGCTACGTCCCTCCTGATGGAAGAGGTCGGTTTGAAGGTTGGGCAGGAGGGAGAAGATCAAGTTCATCCAGGGAGGAAGTTTCAGGTCTAGGGGGAAAGATAAAAGAAGGGGCAAACACATTTCAAAGAGTAGGCGTTACAGGAGCAGGTAAGTAGCTGCTCTAGCTGTTACACACAGGGAAACATTAAAAGATGCAAATGTATTTCCAGACAGTACAATAGCAAAATTACCAGTGCCAAACTCTCTAACCCTGTTATAACACTCTCACACATCCAGTGCTCCCCTGACAGAGGCCATGTGTTTACAAGATGTTGCAGAATTTCTTTAGAGGAATCCACAGTTTTTAGGGAAGAATATTACATTAATATATTGTTTAAAAAAAAGTATGACAGCTTGGGAAAAAAGGAGTACTAGCCACCCTTCAAATTCCTTGCTGGTTGTTCTTTTATTGATATAGATAACGAGTTAAAAATTCATGGATGCCAGAGAACATTTAGCATCCCCCCCCCTCCCATTCCCTTTAAAAAGATCAAGATTTGTGTCATTTGCAGCGGATGCAACTCTTGAATAAAATAAAATAAAGCCCATGTTGGGTGTGTGTGTTTACCAAAGCTTAGATCTCTGTGGACTTGAATTTCTCTTTGACCATTTTGAAGTCTAAGGAACACTGCATGAATTTAACATTCAAAGGCAACGGCATTCATAATTAGGATTTCAGATAAACAGCAGAGCTCTACATCTATCATCTTTACAGGATAGTTAGGAAAAAAATAGATTTTTTTTTAATAGACTGTGGAAATGTGCAGTGATGCTTATCAGAAGCTTATGCTTGAAACCGCATCAATTGCCCAATGAAAAGAAAACTGGTAAGGGACCCTCATTAGCAGGCGTTTTAGGTTTAACCCTTTACCCCCATAATTTTTAATTGCTCGTTCCGTGAATGGAGGCAAGACGAAGAAGATGTAATGGCATAATATGTAGTGAATGGCAGGCTGGACAGCAAGTTTATCTGTGGAGTGCTGCCTAATATCCAAGAGAAGAATTTAGTCCTAGCTTTTTCTAGTCGTGACTTTTTCAGGGGGTGGACTGTTTCTTAGGGATGTGCGAACGCGGTTCGGATGTTCGGAGTTTGGACCAAACTCGGCTTGTTCGGACAACCGAACAGAACTTCTGAACAGAACCCGAACCGAACTCGATCTGAACTTGAAAATGACCGAACAGTTCGGACGCGTTTGGATGAGTTTGGGCAGGAAAAATGTGACTAGAAAGCCCAGGGAGGGGGAGGCAGCCTAGGAGCAGACTTCCTGGCACCAGGGGTGAAGACTGGAGAGGCTTGGACTAGCAGTCAGCCTGCCCAATCACCATCCCTTTTCTCCTCAGACACTGGCTTCGCAGTCTGCGATTGGACATGGGGGACGGGAGGGGGGGGCTAAGCTGCACAGAGCCAATGGGTCTTGCAGTAAGGCGAGCACAGCAAGTAACAAGAGTCATTGCCCTCCCCGCCTTCCAACACCTTCTGAGCTAGCCACTGTTCCTGACAGCAGGCATTTTCAGAAGTCTCCCTCTCCCAGCAGTTTGTGTTCCTAATCCATTGCCATCCTCCTCCTATTTCACCCATCCCACACATTTACCTCCCTAGTGTTTTATTTAGATTAGATTACATAGATTTAGGTGTTATTTTTATTTTTTACCCATCCCTCTGTTCTTTCTCCCTACCCTCCTCCCTTTATATATTCCATTCCTGATTCCCTTCCCCTGTTTTTGGATTTATTTAGAGTAGGATTAGATTGATTAAGGTTTGTCCCTGTACAGGAAATAAGGCACATACTCAAATAAATACACAGACCACGTAAATATGGATGAACTGGCCGCAACTGTTTATTAAACAACCAGCCAAACAATAACCTGTTGAAGAACAGAAACCAATTAAGAACCAATCAACCTATCAACGAGAACGGTGGATCCCAAATGCCACTTGAATTCGTTAGGAATAGCCAAATTAAAATTAGTTAGCATTACCCTCACATGCCAATTAATTGGTCTCATTATTGACCTCATTATAATTAGGCCAAATTAATTTTCTGGGTGAGTCCTAAGGGGAGTGATTGTACATTACGACATACTATCACCTCGGCCACAATGACCCTCACTCCCCATGTTCAGTACCACAGAAGATGATCAATCTGGATTGGAGTTACCAGTCCAATCCCTTCCGCCTATGGACCAAACTTCATTCATACCCGAAGAAGAACTAAAGACAAGCACCACATCGGGACTGCTTAGATCCTACCATGTGACACCTGACGCCACTTCCTCTTCTCTGGAATAGCAGCGGGGCGCCCATCCTTTAACTACTTCCCAGGTCCAACCACCTGGAGGCATACCATCCTCCAATGTCTCCCCAAAGCCACCAGGCCAATTCCACAACCTTCTCAATTTTTTTTCCATGGTACTGAATACCGCCACCAAGTTCAGCAACAATTATTGCTTGAACACCCCCCGAAATCACCCAGAGACTGGCACTTATCCCAAACACTTTTGCAGAATTTCCCGGACATTCCCCAAATATAAGTCCAATCCTTTCTCAGACAGATGTACCCCATCAGCCCAATATAACTCTGGCCTAGTCCAGGATATTGTCAGCCACCGCCACGGCCGGCTGTCCCGGCAGCGGCGGCTTCCAGGGAATAAGGGCCCCACAACCCAGGACGGGGCAAGGTAGCCCGGTCCCAGCACAATGCAATCAGCCGGGAGGGCGGAGAACGCAGCGAGACCACACACCCCACTGCGCCGCTCCGAGCGCATACAGAGGCAAGCGGGGGCACCAGCAACAGACCCCTCACAGACAGCTGAGTGAGATGCGATGGAGTCACGCCCCCCCACGCCGCTCCGAACGTCTTCGTATGCACGCAGGGGGTGGAGCTGACCCTTTATCAATAAGAAGGTCAGAGAGCTCTGTGCCGGTGATCAGAGCGAATGCCTGTGGAGAGACTGGCCCCCTACCTGGAAGCTAAGTGTTGGACTCCTTATAGCCTACCTATTTATGACTACTCTTGTGAATTGCTCCTTTGTTCCCCCTCCTCTTTCCTTATCTACCCGGTGTGTTGTTTGTGTGGGATTCCTATGTCAGCATGTGTGTAAACCCCACCCCTACCCCTGGTTCAGCAAGGTTGGTGAAAGGGCCCTTGGGCCAGAGCACAAGCCCTTCCCCCTCCTGGGTTACCATCCCTTTATTCCGCAGCATGAGAGTCCTTGACCCCTGTTGTCATCCCTACCTGGTCCCCCTCCCTGGGTTCCGTCACACCTTCCCCCACTGCTACCTCTCCCTTCCCTAGTGGTGTGAAAGTGTGCCTGTGTGGATCCCTTCTCAATTAGATGCTCTGAGCCCTATGATGATAGGGGCCTATGCTCTTGGTGCAAAAGCATACTGAGCGGCCCAAATACTATCCTGACGGGCAATCGGGGGCCTTACGTGACATACAGAGCAGTGTGCGTGCGCAGGGTGTGTGGGTTTCCCCCCTCCTTATCCCCCCCCCCACTGACAGATATCTCCCCATGGACCAACCAGATACTCCCTGTCTTTTCGATAACCTTTTTTATCCCATTGTTCACCCTTTTCCTAGATTTATCCACCGCTCTTGCGCTAGTGGCTCCGGGCCACTTTATTCCCTGCAGCAGTGCTGTAAATATTAACAGCGTCTGGGGAAACATGTCCCTAATTTGGAGCCAATCTTGTCGCACCATGATGGACAAGTCCAACCCAGATCCCCTTGTGAGATCATTCTCCCCCAAGTGGAACAAATTCACACCAGCCAAGAAACATTGGCATCACTTGGGGCCACAGCATACCCCTCTTACCCTTCCACACCACCTCGGCTCGAGGGGCTAAACCCAACTGGGACCACCAACCTGAACTCCCGGCCCTCCTTTTTGCCCAAATTACAAAACTATGCCCAACCATCCAAATTACCTTCCTGGCCATGCACTGCCGCAACCCTGCAACATAAAGAAAATAACCATTGTAACTTTAACTATGGAAGCATCCACCCTTAACCTACTTGCCTTGCAGGGGGCAAATATATGACTTAAATGCCGATGATCGTCTTAATGTTTTCTGGTGACAAACCCGCCACCGCTGCAGTGGATGCTGCCCCAATTCTGAAAGAATGGGAAATGAACCTGCCTGCCACCCCTAAGGTGGCCAAACAGCATCTCATAACCGCCACAAACTGAAATCGCGAAAGTGGCAGGCTAGAGCGGTGAACAAACAGTGGCCCCAAAATCCCGGGTCTCACCCCTAAAAAATCCATTAAATAGCAGACCAGACAGATCAACGGCTCAACGGATCTAAAAAGTACAATCCTGGCACCCTTCCTCTTCTGATCGGTCTTAGACACCCTAATACTGAGCTGAACACTATCACTCCCGATCGACACGTCTCCAAACTGCAAAGCCCTACCTGACCGGTCTGCACACAAGCGTAGTACCAACTCGCTACCACGCAATGCGGTAAAAAAGGCAATCACAAAGGCCGCGTGAAACAACTTAGCTTCACCCTCATCAACACAAATCTCCCGCAATTTTCTAACCATGTCTGCCAACAACTTGGGTGACATAGGCGCCCTACAATCAGCCGTATCCTTTCCCTGCCATTTCCATGACTTTAGTATGGCCCTCAGGATCGGAGATCCAGTCAATTCTGAAGTACCAACCATCTTTGACAGGAAGGATAGGGCAGACCACTTCACCGCAATCGTGCCCAGTGCCAAACCTTTCTTTCTATGTTCCAACCCGAATTGGATCACATGCGGCAAGGGTATTGGAAAACTTACTGACCAACCCTGTCCTGTGGCAAAAACACAAAACTCCCTCAGCGCTCTCTCATATAGCCGCCATGTGGCTGGGGAGACTGAGCCCTTCACTGTTTCTATGAGTTCTAAGATCCAAGGCTCCAGAGCTCCTGGGGAATTAATTCCTGCTTCTCCCTGGCCAGTGGAGCGAGCTCCCCAAAACAGACCCTCCATGCCTACCACTGATCTTAAATTTCTCGCCATCACATGTTCCCACCGATCTTAAATTTCTTGCCATCATGTGTTTCTTCCTGCCCTGAAAACGAATCTCAACCCCCCATTTAAAACTATTCAATTAAAATGTTTATTGTTTTGACAAAGTCACAACAAAAGAAACCAACAATAAAACATTACCAATAAAAAATCATATATAATACATCAAAATAAAAATAAAAATGTATCAATAAGCTACTACATACTATCCCCAACAAGGGCTACTATAAATTTTAAATCAAAAATCTATATATAGTATAACTTCCAAACTCACTTAGTCCCCAATTTCTTAACAAAGTACTAGATATATAAATATCCCCCTAGTCCTTATAAAATATAATAAAATAGACTCATGAAGCCATAATCAACATAAAGTTTTCCCAACGTGGGACATAATGAGCATGAATCCTAGCTCTTCTACGGAGCTGGAAATCGGAAAACTCAAGACCCCTGCAGACTAATCTGGTTACAAACCGAAAATCCACCTAGCTAAATATAATAGGCCATCATAGCTCTATTCATCCTCATGGCCCTATAACTATTTTATTTGATAGCTCATATTCTTCATAGGAATTCTATATAATTCCTTAATTAAAATATAATACTGAGCTAACCCTAGCTCTTCTATGGGGCTTGAGCTCGGGAGGCTCTTGACCCCTGGACTATGTAATACCATCCAAAACTGGAAATCTGTCCAATTGACCTTACCACGACAGAATATAGTGGGTCGAGATCATCTATTCGTCTTCCCCAGCCTGCTTAATAACAAATACTCTCCACAAGAATTCTATAACCCCAGATGTAACATCCGTAGAATGATCACCCAGCAGGAACCCAAAATAAAATTCTTTTTGCCTGCCTTGGTGGGCAGCTAACAATGGAGTTATCCACCTAGCACGTTCCTTATTATAGAGGGGACAAAATAGCAAAATATGCTCAATTGTTTCAGTTTGCTGTAATAAGCAACAGCAGTTGCGTTCAGCTAACGGGGCCCCTCTATAGCGACCCTCCACCAACTTTGAGGGAAAACAATTTAATCTTGCCAGAGTGAACAACCTCCTCTTTTTAGGAATCTTACTATTTACCAAATAGGGCATCAGCGATCGTGTTTGATTCATAATTACAAGGTGTCCTCCTAATGTTCTATTATTACGAAGGGAAGCCAAGGTATCCTGCCGTGTATAGTCAAAGAGTTTATCAAATAGCTTTTTTTTGCCACTTTATAGCCCAGTGGAATCAGGGCCTCTGGTGAAAATCCAAGATGCCTAATTTTATCCACCACCTTCATTGCCCACAAGTTGGGAGTTTTATCATCAAATGCCAGCTGGGAAAGAGGGGCAGCCATCCGGAAAAACAAACGGAGCCAGTACCCAATTGCACCCTTCCATACCCTTTCCTGTAATGGCAGCAGCCCACACTCCAATCCCAGTGCTCTATGACTTGCTCCATTTAAAACCATTAATGATATAACCTACTTTGGGCAGGGTCTGGGTAATCCTGCAACAAGCGCTCCAACACCCACCATCTAACTGGTGTTGGGGCCCTTCCTTGCACTTGCCTGAGCTGCTCCGCTGCCTTTCCCTGCCCCAGGCTGGAAACGCCGCTCCCTCTCTGACCTGCACTCCGCCTGCGCTGACAATTAGTGGAGGGGTGGGCCACTCCACATTGCAAACATGCGTGCCGGATCCTAAAGAAGGATCGAAAACACTTTCCTTCGTTAAAGTCCCAGCACACCAGCGACTGCTGTCCCTTTTTAGCCTGCTCTCCATGAAAATTGTCCAAGGGTTGCATGTCATCCTTGACAATAATGTGCCCACTGTCCACGCGCACTACCTCCTTTCCCTGAACACACTCCAACCAGAGGTCATGACCCTTTATATCCCAGCAGACCCCAGGTGTAATTGCTGCGTTCTGCCAAAATGCCTCGTCATAATGCAGCCAACCAAACCCCTCCTCCGTCAGGTACGCCCGCCTAACTATATCAAAGTACTTCCACAGGGCCACCGCCCATTCTGGAAATGCCTGTATCACCACCCCTGCATATACGATGAAGGCTGACTCCCAATTGGCCCAATTCCTGTCGATCCCACGTCTCTTTGCCGTTTCCAACTCCTTGGATTCCAGTTGAGCATTAGGGTCTGGAATCGGGTCACAAAAAAGAATGCCGAACAAATCGATAAAGTCACCCTTCCAAATCTTCTCCTGTACTGACTGCAGCAGGTGCACCCCGAATGGTGCCGAGACCTGGGCATACCCCCCTTGTAAAGGGGGGACCTCCTGTACAGCCATCACCACTGGAGGTACCACACCCTGAACACCCATACACTGCCGGCGGGGAAACAGACCGGACCAGTGTCCCCTCCCTAACATACACCCCCAATGCTGCAGGGGGGGGGGGCTGCAAAGCAGCCCCCAATGCTGCCCCCTCTTTCCTTGTGGCCTGCCAGTCCCTTGTTCTTCCCATAATGCCTACACCAAAAAAAAAGGGGGGGTCTTCAACCCTGTCACCCACCACGGCAACCTAATTGCAGGAAGGGGGGGGATTGCAGAATTGATGAGAGGGAGGGAAGGGTTTTCCTATCCACTGCCCCCCAGCCGAGCCGCTCCTATCCACCCGAGTCACCCCCTCCTATCAGCCAAAGAAGAGGAGGGGGGGCTCCTCTCCTCCGTCAATAATCAGGTAATTGCCCCCACAGTCACCCAGGCCCGCTACTTTGGGGTCTGTCTCCTTCCTCAACCGCTCGCCGCTCCTGCTGATCTCCCACCTCCCGAAGAACCAGCTCTCCCTGGTGGCCCGTTCTCGGCTAGGCCCTGTTCCGCCGAGCTCAGAAACACGTCCGCTTCTGGTGCTGTGAGCGGCCGAATGCCGGACCACTCAGCGCCTGCCAAACCATGTGGCCTGCCTGGGCCAATCACAAGGGCGCATTCTCGCGCCATTTCTTCAATCCCTTTTGCAGGCTGCAACTCCTGAATTCAGCTGCAGCCCGCAAAAGAGTCTCCCGCCCAGCCAGTTCCTGAGGCGGCGTCCCGCTTGCAACCTGGGTGCCTGATTTCCCTGAACGGGTGGGCACAAACCTTCCCCCGCACCACACAAGGTGGTTAGCGGGGGCCCCTTCATTTCAGTTTTGTACCCCACCCTGTGTTGTTTGGTGGGAACTGTCTGTGTCCCACCCCCCATCCCTGTGTAATAGATAGATAGATAGATAGATAGATAGATAGATAGATAGATAGATAGATAGAAATAGTAATAGTAGTTAGCTTAGTTTCAGGTGGCGGTAGCTACATTGAGCTACATTGCTGAAAATTTATCCATGGCTATAAGTTGTGAGGACCATCATATGCACAAAGTTTGAAGAAGATCCATCAGGGCAATGAAATGCTGTGCCTGTTTAAATGTTAATTGGTTGTGGTCAAAATGCACAGCGTCCTCATGATTTTGAATCATCAATATCTCCTCCCCCTGTATGCGTTGAGCCCCCAAACGTCACAGGATTGGAGCATGAGATCAATAACAACTGATTCTGTAATATGATAGTGATTGGTGCTGTCAAAACCGAGTTATTAATGATTTAAAAATCAGTTCTGCAGGCTCGCACATACGCACTTGAGCAGCTCCTGAATTGATTCTGCTGGCTCGCACAGGCGCAGTTGAAGTTTCATGTCAGTTACACACCGCTTTGCTTCCCGGCTCCCGGAGAGGAGTTGAGTCGAGAGCCGGAAAGAGGATTGCGCTGAATAAGAGCAGGGAGGCGTGCTTGAGGTGGGGAGGGGATGAATTGCACCTTTCTCAAGGGGGCAAAGAAGGGGCTGCTGCTGTCATCTTTTTCTCTCCCAGGTGCAGCCCCCTCGCTAGTTACTTTGGCCTATCCACTCCCACCCTAGTCGCTGTAGTGCTATGCTTCTTCCTGCACTTTACCGCCTCCACCTCCCGCCCCCTGCAACATCCCAAGCCCCGAACTGCCCACCAACCCCCGTCTCTACCTCCCTCCCACAATATCCCGAGCCCCGACCTGCCCCCCAACCCCCATTTCTACCTCTCCCCTTGCAACATCCCGAGCCCCGAACTGCCCCCCAACCCCCATCTCTACCTCTCCCCCTGCAACATCCCCAGCCCC
>QEPC01009477.1:942471-981041 GCA_003113815.1 Sphenodon punctatus | reverse complement strand
AACTGCCCCCCCAACCCCCATCTCTACCTCTCCCCCTGCAATATCCCAAGCCCCGAACTGCCACCCAACCCCCGTCTCTACCGCTCCCCCTGCAACATCCCGAGCCCCGAACTTCCGCCCAACTCCCACCTGTACCTCCCGCCCCCTCCTCCTGCAACATCGGGACCCCGACCTGACCCCCAACCCCCATCTCTCCCTCTCACTCCCTGAAGAAATTGTTCCTTGTCGAATTATGATCATAAATTAAAGTTTAATAATGGAAAAATGTGAATGTTTAGTTATTGATAAAAATGAATAAAAGTATGTATGGGAAGGGATGTATGTATGGTAAAGTATGTATGGTATGGTACATATATTACATGTATATTGATATGGATAAAATATTAAATATTGCTGAAATTCTGAAATAATTTCTATGTTTTTTTGCGTTTATGTTTTTGTGTTTATGTTTTGTTGCAATGTACAGAGTGGAAGGTTTTTTGAATTGTGATTGTACTGAATTTGGTTATTTTTTTGTATTTTAAGAAAACTTGTGCATTTAAGTTTTTTTTTAACTGTTAAGTTTTTTGTTTTTGTTAATAGAGATAGATGGAGATAGTGTGTGTGTAGTGATTCAGTTTTATAGTGTGTTTTTAGGATAGGTCTTTGTAGTTAGATATTCCATTTAGTTCCATAGGTTTTAGAATAGTTAATAGCAGTTAGATTTAGTGTAGATATATTTAATATTAGATAAAAAATGTGAATTAAAAAAAATATATGTATACAATCTTTGTGTGCATTCTTTGGGTTGGAAGACATCGAGAAGGGAAGTAGGCGAGGCCGGTCTGCTGCCCGTAAAGCAGCACAGAGGGGTAAAAGATTGGCTAGGTCAAACTCAGCTGGTGACAGATATAACTTTTATAATAACTTTTTAAAAAACAAACATTAACAATATAACAAGACATGAAAATAACAAACTTATTAGTGTCTCAGGGTCAAACGATACCGAAAATAAAATCTTCGAAATCGGTATCGATATCGGCACCAATATCGATACCGATTTCTGAATGTTTGGCCAAACCAAACTTCACTGAACTGAACCCAAACTCGGTTCCCGAACCGAACGATCAAACCCGAACTCGGTTCCCAAACCGAACGGCCGAACATCCAAACCGCGTTCTGTTCACACATCCCTACTGTTTCTTTTAAACATGTTAGACAATGTTAGACAATTGTCTTGTTAGACAATGTGGGCAGGGTCAGATGATTGAGCAATGATGGCCAACCAAGGAGATGCCTCAGAACAGGACTTTAGGCATTAGTGGCTAAAAAAAACACCAACACCGCCATGCAGACCACATTTACACCTGGGCTGGCAGTGGCTGGTCTTGCATGGATTTTGGTTTCAGAAGAAACTGTGAGAGCCAAACTCTGTGCAGAGTTCGACTGATGTGAAATCTGCCCGCCCCCCTCCGGCACGGCTTTGCTGGAGATCTCCCGGAAGAGTACAGAGCAGGGAAATCCAGGTGGTGGGGCTTTCACACCGGTCGAACTCCACGCAGATTTTGTCTTGCAGGAGTCAAAATCTGCACACCGTCATAGGTGTGAATGTGGTCTAAGTGGATCAAAATGGGACACATTTAGAGCTGAATTGGGAAAATGGATAAACCTGCTCAACCTACATTAAATGAACCCAAAAATGTTTAAGCAGCCACATTCTTCAGTTTTTCAGCCTTGTGGCAGGAAGACTATTTATAGATTATGACATTATAGTTTTGGGAATGGAGACTTCTTCATGCTAATATAGCCTCTAAAGTTGTAGCCACACGTGGCACTCTGGGAAGACTACTATGACTTGAGTAGCCTTAACCCTGTCTGGGCAGCCGGGCCATGCGTTGCAGTGCATCATGTGACCAGCTGCTGCCAGATGTTACCCCTGCCTTGGAGTAGAGTGAGAAGCTGGCTGCTATGTGCTGTGTGCTTGGGAAAAGTCCAAGGATGAGTTACGTAGCACCTTTACCCTATATGGGCTAAGGTTGCCCAAGGAGTAGCTCATCGTGTGTTGGGACTTCTTCTCCTCTTCTGCGGGGTGAGCTCCTTTTGAGTGCCCAAATAATATTCTTGACTTAACAGGTACTCACATACTGCATATCTGTGGGGGGGGCGGGGAGTATTCCATTGAACTTTATTTTGGTTTGGTTATTTTGGCTGCTTAGTTACATCATTTTTGGCAATTGCAGATGTGCAATTGTGCTAATATTCCCAAAATGAAATGACATTACCAGAATACTGAAATGACCAAATAAGCAAAATAGCTAAACTACAAACCCTTCAAAATTTGCCACTTTGGCCTGTGGGTCACTGTCATGTCTGTTGTCGGGCCACCAGATGTTAGCTTGGACTGCCCCTGGGCGTGTTGGTGACTAGGCTGGGCTCTCTTGCCGCAGCAAATGTCTGAGTGCACATCCCAGGCTACCATTCCGTGCCCCACTGCCCATGCTGGTGCTCCACGGCAGAAATTGTGTTGCCCACTTCCCCGACCCCCCACACCCACGCCGAACCCCACAACCAGTCATAGCCCCCACCCTCCCATTCCCCACGCCTGTAGTTATTTAGTGACAGGAGGCAATGACAGCAGCATGGGGTCCATCTCCATCTGGACATTTCAGTGTCAGGGTTAGAACCGAGGTGAATAGTTAGGACACAGGGGTTGCGTGCCGTAAGGTCACATGAGTGGGCTGGGCATGTGTGGGGAAATCCTGGCGGAGGGGGGACTGAAAGCCAGGGGCGCTGAGCCCTCCACCCGGGGAATCCCAGCAGAGCAGGAGCACCTCAGCCCTGCATATTTCATGTCCCTGCTCTGTGGACCTTTGTGGAAGTTATTGTGGTAATTTATAGAAATTCCTGAAACTTTGCGAGACTTTCTGAAACCTTGCGACACTTGTGACATTTAACTATCGGACATGACTGGGGATGCTGTGCTTGAGAAAATGGCAATAGATGGGCAGTTTCCATCAAAATTGTTGGAAACAGCAACAGGTACTTTCAGGCCTGGCTGCCATAACTACCTGTAATGGCGGCAGGAGAAGGGAGAGCTTCTGTGTACAGCATGGTGACATGAACAGACAACTTCACATTTGCGTATCTCTCCCCACCGCCCCGAGTCCCGAACACATGAATAATTGTTCTGCGGTCTAACCCAGTCATGTCTGTGGTGACTTCCTGAGCAGAGCTGGGCTGGGTTGCCACCGGTCACATTTGTTTTCATCCAGGGATCCATTCACAAACAGATTTATCTGTTTTTTCTGGTACACATTTCTGCTCTACTGAATTGCCTTCACAAATACTAAATCATATCGAGTTGAGACCTAATATGCTGCCTGTTGATTTCACTGAGTTTCTCCTAATTCTAGGATCAACGAGGAGTAAAGAGCAGCTCCGTATTTACTCTCTCCATGCTATTCCTGATGTTATAAATGTCAATAGTTTCCCCCCTCAGTTGTCTCTTTTCACAGAACCATCAGATTTATGTCAGCTTCCCTCAGCCTGTTGTTATGAATTCCAGTGCCTGAATCGCCGCACAGTTGCTTCAGTGATGTGGAGAGTTTTGCAAGTTTAGCTTTGTGCCGCTTTCCTGGGATTGGTAACATGTGGATTATAAATGGGTAATGGTATAGAGTTCAATGAGAAGACAAGAAAACTCAGAGGAGGAGATTGTGTTTCCCCTTCAGCCGAAGAGAATACATTGCTCCATGCAATTTTCATCACCTCTAAAATATACCCTCAACAGGTGGAATGGCCTTCTTTATTGCACTCAGAGACCTTGTAGGCAATACTGTGTTTTTCAAAAAAATAAAGCAGAAACTCAGTCAAGCCTTTTCATTTTACAACAGATGCAACAGTAAAATAAAAAGAGAGACCTCTTTTCCCCTGGATTCTCTTTATAATGAATCTTGTGCTCTAATCTAATACCATAACTGGATTTGCTTCTCACACAGATAATGAAATACTCAGAGACTTTCATTCATAGATGGAAAAACACACACACACAATGGGGAAGAAAAACGGTAGCAGTAAAATACATTAAAAACAATGGATCTTTCTTTTGCATGTTATCAACCTACCAGAACTAATTTTATGTGTGCATTTTCCAGTGTCCCCCCATAAAAAATACTGCACTAATAAACTCTTAGTGTCTTTATTTAATATTTATGGCACTGTGGGAAAACTAAAATCTGCTGGGTATGAGGGAAAAACAGCAATTCAAACAACTTCTTTAGTATGCATGTCTAATGATCGCATCCCTGGTGGTCAGGTTTGAGAACGTGCAGTTTAGGAAAATAACTTTTAATATGATGTATACAAAGGAGAGATGCCTTTGAATTACCCCAAGTTTGTTTTCTTTGAAAGGGAAAAGGCTGGGAGAGGAGAACCAGTTGTATAAAGTTAGATATGCCATAGCTCTCTCCTTGGAAATGCATTTGCATTGAAATTGTAAAACCCTATTAAAATGTTAACGACAGCTCATATTCCAATAAACCCACCCCATAGATCTTAATTTGGGAGATGGTTTCCTGAGCATTTTTGCCCCTAGCTTTGCCCTTCTTTCTGTGCCCTCTGTTTTCCTTTCCTGGTGGGAAAGGAGGGGAGCGGGGATCAAAGGCAGCATGTGGTCCTAGAGCTGAAATGAAAAGCTATTTTCCTTTTTGCAAAAAAAAATTGCGGAAAGGGAATGGCCAATTTTTGAAAAAAAAAAAAATTGTAAACAAAATTTCAGCCCTATGGCTGAAGCGAAAAGCAATTTTCGTTTTTGAAAAAAAAAAAAAAAAAATCGGAAACAAAATGGCCAATTTTGGCGGAATTTGAAAAATGTCGGAATTGGACTTTCAGCCCTACGCGGACCCAGCAGAGGAGCCACACGCACCCCCTTCACAGTCACCTCTCAGAGGCAGCTGGATCCTAGGGAATGGTCTCCTCCTCCACTAAGAGCAGGGCTGGGGAGGGAACATGAGCAAAATGCAGCACAGGCTGCTCCCTGTCCTCCCTCCCCTCCCTGCCACCAGTTCCAGGCTGGAATGCCCAGCCAACGACTGGCACACAGCAACCCCCCCACCCCCGGTGTCTGCGCTCTGCTTTCCCAGCTGCCTGACAGCTGTGTGCGGCATGATCTGCTCTCCGCTCTCCCAGCCGGCTGTCAGCTGAGAGAAGCAAGGGGTGGGGTGGGGGGGTGCAGCCAGGGAAGGCTGCTTCCCCATCCATGACACCCCCTCGCCCCCCCTTTCCATCACAGCCAGCACTAATGCTGACAGTCAGCTGGGATTGGGGAGCACAGATCGTGCCTCTAGGGACTTCTGCACTCCGGCCGGCTGCCAGCTGAGAGTGGTGTGATAGCTGTACCTTTATAGGACTGGCAGACACAGGGTTGTGGGGGATCCCTAACAAACTAAACCAGGCCCTGTGGTTGCCCGTTGCCCCAGTTTGGGCTGGATTAACTTGTGCTGCATGATCCGCATTCCCGGAAATAACACGGCATGGGGCTGTCCCAAAGCAAACATCTGGTGGCCACCATCCAGAAAGACAGGTGAATTTGGGCTTGCCAGGGCTAATGTGGGGCAGCATCTCATTGGTTAACACCCTATGTTTCCAGAACTGCTTAAATCTCTACAACACCTCCACAAGTTTATTGCTACTTCGGACAACTCTTGCTTGCGCACGAGGCAATTTCTCAAGCAATGAGTTCAGCAGCAATGGTGCACTGTAACACAATGAAGATTGGATCCCTTGTGCAAGAAACTCTGAAGCATTTTGTAGTTCCTGCAGCTAGTTAGTAGTGAGGCAGAGTACATTTAAAACAACCAACAACCCTAAATCCTGATTTAATTTCAGAACAAATCCTCCCTCAAAAGAAACCCAAACCAACCCTACTGTAAACAAAACCTGACTCCCTGATGCTTCCTGACTCGCATTCTCACATGTGTTAGTTTTCATTTGCTCTAAACCAATTCAACTAACATAGATGTGGGGCTTTTTAAAAAAAAGTTTTTAAAGAAGAAGAAAAATAAAATAGAAAATGTATATTCCACTTTTTGGTATCTGAACTGGAGGGGAGTAAAGGTCCCCTGGTGAGAGACTGCTGAATGCAGAAGAAAAGATGAATCACTGTAGCGGCGGCAGACAACCACAAACTAATTTTCAGCAAGCCAGGAGATAGTCCAATTAAACTGTCCTTCTTTCTCTACATTAACATGCTTTATTCAAGATTTCCCCCATCTCCAAGGCTGAAGTATCTGCTGTATTGCCCAAGTTTTTTGTGTGTTTAATTTAGGATCACTTCATCTACCTCGCTGCAGTGTAAAAACATATACTGTCAGTTCTGAGGCCGGCTCAACACAACTGAAGGATGGTGAAAGAATTTTGATATATAGATTGACATGGTAGTGGCGGCGTCACTGGTGGGGGGATTTGTTCCCGAATCCTATTTATTTATATGGCATTCAAACAGAGCATTGGCCAAAAATGATGTTCCCCAAAGCCTAGACCTCCACCCCGCCAGTGTTTAGGATTGGTCGTCATTTCTACTTTGCAAAAATATAAGTAATGAAATAAGGAGAAAAATCAACTTTCTTGGAGGGCATCAGGGCAACATATATACAATTCAAACGAGTGCTTGACATTTACAGTGGAACAGCTCAGGAAATGTATGTGTCACCCATGTTAATATCAGGAACAGGCTTTATGGTTAATGCTTGAAGAGACTCCTGCAAAATGGAGTTCTTGAAAAATAGCATCTCCTCAGTTTCTCTTAAGTGAGACTTTGGGTGATTTTAGACGTGTTGGGAGTCCCTCTAACCACGGTCCGAGATCCGTTTCGGATCCTGGATAGGAATCAGGCCAGCTGTCCTTTAGATGTGCCAGCCTGATTCCTACAGGGGATCGGGGAGGGGACAGGGCCATGCGATGTGCGGCCACACAGCCCCGCCCCCCCCGCGGCCGGCCTACCTCCAGGAGAAGGGCGGCCGCAGCAGCCAATTCGGCCGCTGCGCCTGATCATGCAGCGTGGTCCGGGGACGTTACCTTCCACCAATCCCAGAGCGTGGTTGTGCTAACCATGATTTCGGAGGTGAGGCCGTGTCAGGGCTGGGCCTCGAACCCATGGCGGGCTGGAGAGCCTGAGTGCCCTGCGCCACCTGGTGGCCTTGTAAGGGTGTTGGGTTGTCTCCCTTCTGTCTCCTTTGTATGCTTGTTCCTTGTGTGTCATGCCCCTTCCCAGCTGTAGTCAATTACCGTAGCCCTGCCTCCCAGCTTCCTGATTGGCCACAGGAAGTATTTAAGCCTTGGTGTGGCCACAGGAAGCTGGTGGAGCAACGTCTCTTACCCCCTTCCCATTCTTGTCTATGGTGATTGAGGAAGTACTCGTGCTGTCTGTGGTGTGTGAGATTCCTGTGTGTTTTCCCCTCTGCATGTGGTAAGACTGTGTTGTTTCCCCTGTCGTGTGCATGCCCCCTTGCTTGCTTGTTTCCCCCTGTCTTGTGTGTGCCCCAGGTCCGCTTGTCCCCTGTGTCTTGTGTGCATCCCAGTTTGGTCTCTTTCCCCTCTGCTCTGTGTGAGAGCTTATGCTCTGGGTCCCTTTCCCCCTTGCTCTGTGTGAGAGCTTATGCTCTGGCCCCTTTCCCCTGCACTGTGTGAGCTTAGGTCCTAATTCCTCCCCTGCGTAGAACGAGCCCAGGCTCAGTTCCCCCTTGGCCTTCAGGGAACTGGTTAACCGCCAGCTTCCCCTGACTGGAGCCTCGTGGCCTGTACCCTTGGGGCTGAGTTCTTCTGGATGCCCCTTCCCCTAGTTACGCCTGCAAGGTTTCCCATCCTTGGGATCCTCCCGCCTCTGTGGTGGGTCCTCCCTCTGGCTCTGGGCCCTGGCCTCAATGATGAGTCGCATGCCTTCTTAGACCAGCGTGCCTGGTAGAGATGCTGAATGCATAATCTCTTGGGTTCAGGAGAGCGACTGAGAGGTTTCAGAGGCTTGCCTTGAGGACACCCTTTTCCCCCCCGGTGTCCAGACCTAGATTCCTCCCTCCTTGTTTCCCTCTCCCCGGCTCCATCCCCTGGAGCCTGATAGTTCTGGCTTTCCTTCTCCCTCCTTGTTCCCTCCCCAGCTCCGTACCCCGGAGCCTGACAGATTGCTCCACCCACACAAACTACCCCTTTGTGTCCCCTCGTAGCTCCCGTGCTCCCCCAACTCCCTTCTTTGTGGTGCTAAAATGAGTGGCAGTCGGGCTTCGCATTCCAAGGCCCCAGCCCCCTGGAAATGGTCGGCATATCGTGATGTTGAAGCATTCCTAGACAAACAACCAGAAACTCTTGACCCCTCTCCCATGATGTGGGACGCTCACCGTCAGGTGAAGGCTCACTTGGAGAAGGTGAATGGTAACCTTCAAGAAAGGACTGTAGTTGCCGCCTGCCGGTCAAAACCTAGAAATACAGCTAGGCGATCAACCCCATTTACGTCTCTGCCCCGGGAAATGGTCCAATGGTCAGACTTGGAGGAAGGAGAATGGGAAGAGTGCAGCGAAGAAGAAGACTATTCAAGCGAGGAGATTCAAGTACCCTCCCATACGACGACGGTGACTTCTGTGGTACCGATGAAGGAAAAGAATACCCCCTCGCCAGCGTTCATAGGCACCACTATACAAGGTGGGGGCCGAAACCCTAGGACATTTCCTTCTGCCTCCCCGAGGTCCCATTCTCCTCCGCAGGGGTTAATGATGAGGAACCAAGTGCTGTCCCCTCCTCCAGCAGTTCCATTGTTTCAGGGTGCAGTTCCGGGCGAAGAAAAGGGGTCTGCAGAGCTCAGGAAAGAAGCAGAGTTCAAGGCTCTAGAAAAAGAGTTGCAGGTTAAAGGGAACGAGAACCTGAAATTGAAACATGAGAACCATCTTTTGGAACAAGAAGCAGCGCAGCTCATAGCTGAAATCACCAGGCTCCAATCTGTGTGCGATGAAGAAAGACACCTTCGGCAGGCTGCAGTGGAAGAATGCACACAGATGCAAGCCATTCTCCGGCAAAAAGAACTTGAAATGCAACTAGTCCACGAGAAGCTATGCATGCTAGCCACCTCCTTGCAGAACTTACAAAAGAAAATAGGTGAAACGGGAGATGGTTTTACACCAACCTCTAACCTTGTAAAGGAAGCTATGTTCCCTCTCGTTACGAGGCCTATTTCACCAGAAACAAGTACACAATTGCCATTGCCAGCCCAGGATCTGGATCTACCAGTCCACCTTGAACGGACTGAGCTTACTGTACCGCTGGAATCTGATACCGCTGTCCGGCCCTTACCAGCGGCCCCTCCGTTGAAACTTGAAATCACAGCGAGGCCGGCATGGGCAGACTCCCAGTCAACACCTGAGCTTGCAACCGGGCCACTGCTGGCAGATCCTCAGCTGGCGCCTCAGGCTCCAATGCAATCATTGTCGGAGGCCCTCCAGCAAGTACCCGAGTCCACTGCTTGGCGGTCGCCAACAACTCCCCAGGCAGACCCTGAGGCTGTTGCCAATTCATCGTCGGCAGTCGCTCAACTGGAATGCGACACTGCGGCCAGGCCACCCTTGGCAGACTTCCATCCTGTGCCTACCTCTGTTACCTGGCCATCACGGTCAGCCTCACAGCTGGACCCTGAGATCACTAGGCCGCCGTCTCTGGGGGCTCTCCATCAGGCACAGGCACCCGCTCCCTGGCAGCCGCCAGCACCCTCCCCACCATGGTTAGCTAAACCGGTACTAGTAGCCCTCAGTGCAGATCCTGTTGCTCGACGGCAACCCGAAACTCCTCAGTCAGCGGCAAAGGCTGCTGGCCAGCGAAGGCCAACCTCCCCGCAGTCAGAGCACAAGGCCATCAGCCCGCCATCATCAACAGGTCACCTGTCAGGGACTGAACCTGCTACCAACTCTCGACAGGCAACCATCTTGCACCCCTTATCAGCGTTCCAGGGTCCAATTGCCACTCAACACATGCCAACAGTCCTTCCACCCACGATGCCATGGCAGCTGACTGCTCCCCAAGCAAACCCCCACTTCCCAAGGCCAGTGTCTGACGGTCCAGCCCAAGTACCGCCTGGAGGGACTGAGACCCAGCATTGGCAAGATACTCTTGAAACTGTATATGGGCTGCCGTCTCGAGGTTGGTTCCACCAACGTCACCATCAATGACCCTGCCCTTTTCCCTATTTTCCCTCCTCCCCCCCTGCCCTAGGGAGAGGGGTCCTGGGACCCCACATTCCCTGTCCTTGGTACCTTTTGTTCCCCATTATTTGTCTAGCTCACAGCACCTGGAATCATGTACAGGCTGTCAACCCTTCTCCGAGCTATTTTTCACCCTCCCCAACCTGTCCCTCCTTTCTACTTGTAGTGTGGGGTTCTGTAAATCACCATGACATGGGTACCCCTTCTTTTGTCCCCCATGTCTGTATCCAGTCCTTTTGTGGCCAAAAAGGGCTGCCCCTTTCCCTGGGGGGGGGCGCTGTACGGGGGGAACTGTCAGGGCTGGGCCTCGAACCCATGGCCCTTGGGGTGCTGGAGAGCCTGTCCAGTGCCCTGCGCCACCTGGTGGCCTTGTAAGGGTGTTGGGTTGTCTCCCTTCTGTCTCCTTTGTATGCTTGTTCCTTGTGTGTCATGCCCCTTCCCAGCTGTAGTCAATTACCTTAGCCCTGCCTCCCAGCTTCCTGATTGGCCACAGGAAGTATTTAAGCCTTGGTGTGGCCACAGGAAGCTGGTGGAGCAACGTCTCTTACCCCCTTCCCATTCTTGTCTATGGTGATTGAGGAAGTACTCGTGCTGTCTGTGGTGTGTGAGATTCCTGTGTGTTTTCCCCTCTGCATGTGGTAAGACTGTGTTGTTTCCCCTGTCGTGTGCATGCCCCCTTGCTTGCTTGTTTTCCCCTGTCTTGTGTGTGCCCCATGTCTGCTTGTCCCCTGTGTCTTGTGTGTATCCCAGTTTGGTCCCTTTGCTCTTTGCTCCGTGTGAGAGCTTATGCTCTGGTCCCTTTCCCCTTTGCTCTGTGTGGGAGCTCCTGCCTGAGCTCCTTTCCCCGGCACTGTGTGAGCTTAGGTCCTAGTTCCTCCCCTGCGTAGGACGAGCCCAGGCTCAGTTCCCCCTTGGCCTTCAGGGAACTGGTTAACCGCCAGCTTCCCCTGACTGGAGCCTCATGGCCTGTACCCTTGGGGCTGAGTTCTTCCGGACGCCCCGTCCCCTAGTTACCCCTGCAAGGTTTCCCATCCTAGGGATCTTCCCGCCTCCATGGTGGGTCCTCCCTCTGGCTCTGGGCCCTGGCCTCAATGATGAGTCGCATGCCTTCTTAGACCAGTGTGTCTGGTAGAGATGCTGAGTGCATAATCTCTTGGGTTCAAGAGAGTGACAGAGGTTTCAGAGGCTTGCCTTGAGGACACCCTTTTCCCCCCCCGGTGTCCAGACCTAGATTCCTCCCTCCTTGTTTTCCTCTCCCCGGCTCCATCCCCTGGAGCCTGATAGTTCTGGCTTTCCTTCTCCCTCCTTGTTCCCTCCCCAGCTCCGTACCCCGGAGCCTGACAGGCCGGCCTCACCTCCGGAACCATGGTTAATCTGATTCCCGCCGGAGGTTCACTGGAGTGAACCTCTGACAGGAACCCCTTTAGACGTTACGGGTCCTCCTCCACCACAGGGGACTGATTGTGGTAAAAAGGAGGCCCGTAACGTCTGAAATCACCCTTTAACTTGCAACTTGGGTCACGGCATGACGTGCCAGAAATGAGACATGCTTTGTACGCAAGTGACTTGTGTGACACGCCCCTTATGCCACCATAGAGATACACTCACCTAAAACACTGGTGGTGAATCATGCCCAGAAAGTATGGTGATCACAATGAACATGCCACCATTTGCAAAATATCTGCTGCCATATAACAGTCCCCCCCACCCCCAACCCTTTTGCACAGCAGCAAGGCAGATTGATGGATTCTGTATTAAAAAGACATCCCTTTGAGGTTCCCAACTAATCTTTAGGTTTGGGATAAATACTGACTGTATCATATGGACATAGAGGAACTAGAACTGGTTCCTGATTTGGTACCCGTGGGTAATACCCACATTTTGGGGTACTATTTTGGGTATCTGAATCAGTACCCAAACACTGTTCGTGTACTTAAAATACCAAAATACCCACAACTGGTATACTGATAAACCAAATTTTCCTGAAAAATTCTAAAATCTGGACAAAATCCAGGATTTGGTATACGGGTTAGCACTTTGGTATTTCGCAATACCAGTTTTCGGTATTTTGGGTGCCTAATTGGAAACCAGTTCAGGTACCCAAGATATTCAGTTCAATCCAGGTACTGGGAATTTAACAACAACTACCCACTCCGACCACCCAACAACTTCCCACCTAATCGAATGCTTTACTAAAAAGAGAGGTCTTACACAGCCTTCAAAAAGATGCTCAGGCTCAGACAAACCTCCATGTGGAGGGATGGAGTTCAACAACATTGGGGCACCAACCAAGAATGCTCCCTGTGTGCTCCTGTCATATGAACAAGAGTAGCAGATGGCACACCTTGTCGACCACAGGGGCCACAACGGGTGGGAGTGTTCTGAATAGTTTGGGGGGGAAAAAATTAAATTGCGAGCATTTCTGAGTTTCTGAGGATTGGGCCTGAGTATTCAGGCCCTTCTTCAGGAACTCGGTGAATGCTTGGGAACTCGGAAACGGGGGGGGGAGACAGACAGGCACCTGGGATAGGTAACAGAGCAAGTGTGGGTCAGGGTCTACATTTCTCAGTATGTTCCCGGAGAGCTTTAGGTTGAACGTGCTGAGACAAACTGCATTCAAACACACAGCGGCAGAGGCTAAAACACTTCACTCAGCTCCCGTGAATTAGTCTACTTGCCCACCCTTCCCTGCCCCCTGCTTGCTACCCTTTACTGCCCGCAGCTTGCCCTGTTACCTGCTCCTTGTGCCCATCTGCCACTCCCTTCCTGTCCTTGATCAAGGAGTCACTGTGGAATCAAGTAAACCTGAGGACCGAGTTCCAGCCTTAGTGACAGGGCATGGTAAGATGTACGGGGTCTTTTAGATGTATGAAGTGCAAGGCCATTTAGGGCTTTAAAGGTAAAAACCAGCACCTTGAATTCTGCCTTGATAGCTATAGGTAGCCAGTACAGATTGTGGAGCACTGGTGTAATCTGCTCCCAGCGACCCAGCCCCGAAAGGAGCAGGGCTGCTGCATTCTGCACCACCTGCAGCTTCCAAACAGTCATAAAGGGTTTCTGAAATACTGCAATACTCAAATACCAAACAAAGAGTAAATGAAAAAAATATGCATTTGCATATTCATGAAGATGCATTTGCATAATAATTCCCGCAGAAGAATATCCAAATTCGTCTTTGTCACTGTTGCATAATTCAGAACTTTATTGGGTTACTTAGTGTTTGGTATTTTGGTTACTTCAGTATCACAATATTTATTGCTAGGTAGTGCCGAGGTACTGAACAAAGTACCAAATACTGCAATACCACATAACCCAAATACCAAACACAATTTAACTGAAACAAATATTCAGAACTGTAAATAGAGCTGAGAGTGTGGTTTACAGGTCCCTCTTTATGCACTGGCACCTGTGCAAATGGGTAAAACTGTTGGCATCTTCTTTATCTAACGAACTCAGTATTATCAGGTAGTAAACAGTGCACATTTACTGCCTGACGAGTTACTTGAGTTACACGTTACTGAGTTACCATTATCTAGTTATTAGGGGTGGGACTTGGGGCAAAAAAACGGATACCGGTTTTACCGATTACCGGTTTGCAAAAAATCGGTTTACCGGATTAAATCCGGTATACTGGTACCGTTTTTTCCCCATTGAAATCAATGAAAAAACCCCACCAATACCTCCCCCCCTCCCAGGCTGTGCAGGTGGAAGGAGGGACACCCCTGACCTGCCCTGCCCAATCTGGATTTTTTAAAAAAATTTTTACCACCCGAAGTCCCTGCGGGCTCTGGACCAGTGCCACGCCACCGCCAGCGACACGGAGCCCACACCAGCGGGTACTAGGATGATCCCTGGGGTGGGGGGTGGTTTAACACCCCCCACCCCAGGGATCGCCCTACCCCCCACCCAGAGATCACCTTACTTGCCCTCTGGGCAGTGGCAATGGTGGCAGCAGCACGGCGCGTGTCCATTTTCAGTGCTAGGGTTTCAGCGCTTCACTAGGCCTTCCAGGGAACTTCTGGGTTTCCCCGGAAGGCCTAGTGAAGCGCTGAAGTCACTGCCAGCGCTGATGCCAGACTTGCGCCGTGCTGTTGCCGCTGCCGCCACCTGGACAACAAGTAAGGCGATCCCTGGGGCGGTAGGGTGATCCCTCGGGTGTGGGGTGGTGGGTGTTAAACCACCCCCCACCTCAGGGATTGTCCTAGTACCTGCTAGTGCAGGCTCTGGGTCACCGCTGTGGCGGCCGCCCGGAGCCCACACTAGCAGGGACTTCGGGTAAAAAAAATAAATAAAAAAAGTCCAGGCTGGGCAGGGTGGGTGGGGGGTGTCCCCTCTTCCACCCGTGCAGCCTGGATGGGGGAGGGAAAGTGTTTGGGGGTTTTTTGTTTCTTTTTTACATTGCGGCCATTCACTTCAAATGGCCGCAATGTAAGAAAATCCAGCACGGGGAGCCGGTACCGGTACCCCAGATTATCGGATAATTCCGATACCGCCGGTACAGCAAAATACCGGCAGTATCCGATATCGGGGGAACCGAAATTCCCACCCCTACAGTTATGCTTATCATACCACATTGCCAAGTTACCATTTGTGCATTGCCACAAACCTTTGTATTTCCTGCTAGTTCTCTCTTATTTTACTATATCCCAGTGAAAAATTTACCGTCTCACACAAGCCACCAAAAAAAAAGGAGGGTAGAGCTCTTATGTACTGAAAGGAAGGGGTGGTTTGTCTGCTTAGATTTAAAGTGATTGGCTAAAAAAGAGTAACCAAGCAATGGATGAAACCCCAGAAACGGTAAATCAGAACACAGAAATCGGTAAAGCAGCAAACTATAAAGTCTGTAACCCAATAATGATATTACCTGGAATTTGTTGGTTGTTCGACTTGGTAATTCATTCCTATCAAGCAGCCAATGAACTGCTTGAAATAGCAGGTATTACATTCAGCTCTCATTGAAAATGAAGTGGGAAATAAATACCATTGTGTATTTGGTTCATTTAAATGGATACCAATACACCAACTTTATTGACTTCAGCATTCATGGCACATATTTGTTTTAGAACTTGCATAGACTAAGTGCATTGGGCACAGAGAGGGATATGTAAACCACACCTTCCGCAGGTTACATGCATCCCCAGAGAAGGGAAAGCTCCTTCAGGGCATGCTGAGCCTGAGATTCAATGTAGCTTAAATTATGGACATGTCCATAAGCGAATGATGGCCACCATCTTGATTAAGACCCAGGAATTGGAACCAAAGCTAAAAGCATGAGTTTCTACAGCTTCAGCTAACAAAGCAGATTGCAACTCTAAGCTGTAAGAGACTCAAGAAAGATATCATCCGTGAATTAGTCAGAGAGTGGGACAGGTTACCTACATCTCTAGCGAGTTACACAATCACTGTAAGATCCTTGCTTATATTGAAATGCTGCACCTTCTCATTATAGCTTCACACTTCAGTATTACACTAATGAGATCATTTGCAATTAAAGGCTTAGCAGGAAGAAAGCTCTCTACTGCTTCAGAGAGTTTAGGGTCTCTGCCTAAGCAGTAGTAAATAAATTCACGTTGCTGTTGGCTTTGCTGCAGGAGCTCTCTATGATTAACTCGCTGCATTAAGATGGCCTGATTGACCTCATGGATTAATCAATGAGCTTCTCGGCTTCAGAGCAAAGTGCAAGTTGTGGGAGCTACCTAGAGCAGTGTGTGTTTTAATTATTATTACTACAGCCCAGAGTAAATAAATCCCAGTGCACTCAATTTGCAGGAACAGACTCGAGGTTCTCCTTCGTCGCACTAATGATTTTCACAGCACTCATGTTTGTCAAGACACCTATACAGGGGGATGTTTTAAACATCCACAGATGTGCCTGAGGTTGAGAACTCAGACCGCACGGCAGATGTATGCTTGGAAAATAGAAATGCTCATACTAAATGGGTAGATTATGACTGTGTAACGAATACACAAGCTATGAAATGGAAATGATCAGAAAGTAAAGAATCACATTATTGAAGGGTTGGGTGGGACCTCAATGATTTTGTCCAGCCAGTTCTAGAAAGAAAGAACGAACCAATTCAGAGGGAGAAGGAGAGGGAAAGAGAGAGAGAGAGAGAGCACGCACAATTCTGAATTAGCATTTCTAGGAGTCTTATCTGAATAATGACCTTGGGGTTTAGACCATGCCCCCTCAAACTAATTAGTAAGAAATTGCAGGACCAAGTATTACCCTCTATGTCCTTTTAAAGAACTATCCATTCAAATGGCTAAAACAAAGGGGAACCAAATCCAGTAGAGCAGAGGAAGTAATAAATAAGGTGCAGAGAAGCAAACATCTCAGAAGGTATCCACTTCCGTGCTATACGAACACACCCAACATGCATTTACCCATGCTCGCACACACAACACATCTGTCCAAGTGAAAAGCATTTCAAAGTGCGGTGACTGAAACTATGCTGCCTGAAATAGCACACAGAATCTGTTTGACAAATTTCTTTCCCCAGCTTCAGTTTTCTGTTTGAGATGAACTGTCGTCTGGCAGCTTCAAGCGACTGGCACCATTTCAGCTTCAGTTTGCTGGGGCTTAATCCAAACACGAACCTGAACTTTAACAGTTCTGCTCTTTTTTGTAAACAGATCTGCACCGCCTGCCAACCGTTTTCCGAAAGTACACAAAACCCTGAATCCAGAAGGAAAACATTTGCACTCAAGAAAATGGCACTTAATCATCCAGGGGTACCATCTAGCATACATTGCGCATGTGCAGTGTCCACCTCTCACTGGGATCTTGCTCAAGGGATATGCTTTTAGAAAAAGGTTCTTGCATGCTCCAAGCAAGAAGTCAGTGGCACTTCTGGGTAGGACAACTATGGTCCTGGTTCAAGGTCTGAGCGTGCATGGACTCAAACAACGTATGCAACATGGGCCCTTTTTAAGCGGGCAGGGAGTTTGGTGTGCGGCGGGTGGAGTGCCACTGCAGGGGCGATGGGTGAGGGGAGGGTGCCGACGGCCACAGACCCATCTCCACCCACCAACATCCTGCCTTTTCACTGGCTGCTCCATGCGTGGGAGATGGGTGGGTCGTGGGAGCACGTACGCACAACCCCCACCTGCCACAGTGTTTACATGGGTGGTGCCCACACAGCGGACATGCGTGGGCATGTATGGGTCCGTCTTGTGTAAAAAGGGCCATAGTGCACACATTCTGGTGGTGAAAGTCTTGGACAAAAATATTTTTTCCTGACCTGACTGCGACTGGGAGAGGGAGAAGCAGGGCTGATGTGGCTGCCACAGTGGTAGCATTAGGCTGCCCTGCGGGTGCATATTGTCTGCATGTATGCAATTGCAGTTGTGGTCCATGCCCGTTGTGCCCAAGGCACATGCACAGACCTTGGATCAGGGCCTATAGTTGCTCCTTTGCACCTCGTCCACTGCCTGCTTTTCCATTCTTGGCTGTTGGCACATTTCCCCTTGTAAATTTGTGTGTAAGAACATACAAATATAAGAATGTAAGAAATGCCACATTGGCTCAGGGAAAATGGTTTATCTACGGTCCAAAGGACATGGTCCCTAACATAGGATATGTTTTTCTGACTTCTGTATTCACCTGATGTTGTCAATGAACACTCACAGTGACTCATACTCTTTACTGAGTGGTATCAGTTAATTTAGAACCAACATTGTACATGTAATAACATGTATCACAATTATTAATTCAAATATTTGTAATGATTATAATTTATAATAACAACATTAATAGATCATTACAGCTAATAATATAGTAATTAGCAGTAGATTCACTCAGGCATACAGCATGAAAAAGGCAGAAGCACATCATTATGAGGTTTGAAGAAAAATGCCACCAGCACAAAGAGATAGGGCGACTGATGTCGGGGTAGGTCCATTTTTTTAGGTAGGTGATATTGGGATGAATAAAGACAAAAGCATGTGGTCCTTAAAAATATTCATTCTAGAAAGAAGACATTCAGTTTTTTTGATTAATATTTTCAAAACCAGCTAAGCAATTCAGTAGCAGGACTGGGATAGAATTTCATACAAAAGGAAAAAAAATAATCAAACATAAATATAGTTTTGCTTGAATCAGACTCATCAAAGCCTGGCTTCATCAGGCTGAGGCTTGGTTTAGGTCCACATTTCTGGCCCTACCATGGCTCTCTGTTTGACTGTCAGAAGAACAGTCAATAACACAGGATGGGTCACTTGGTCCTTAATTGATCCACAGCCTCCTCTGAAGTATTAATTACTAGCTAAAATACTGGTGGATAAATGGACTGTTGGATTTCCTAGTATGGTGCTTAGTATGTTATATAGATCTCTTAATTCATATATTATTACTCCCATGTTACAGAAGGAGACACTGAGACACACACAGGTGAAATGTGATTTTTGTCCAGGATCATCCAGCCAGTCAGGGCCCAGGATAGTAAAATACCCCTGGTCTTCTGAGTTGAAGGGTGCATTCCATCGTTACAAACTGCACACGATTTGCCTCCACAGGAAACTCCAAGAGACAAATGCTGCACAGCTTTCATCACATGGGAAAACAAAGCCGTGCGGCTTTGGCACTGATCATGCAGAGGATGCAGGGCTGGAAAATCAAGCTCTGTGTCCTCTACATGATCAGCTTCAGTACCAAAGCCATGCAACTTTCTTTGCCCATGCAACAAAAGACGCACAGTATTTGCCTCTCAGAGTTTCTCGCGGATGGAAACATTGCATATTTTGTAGTGTTGGAAAGTGCCCAAAGTCTAGTGCTATGTCCACTAAGTAATACTGCCTATTTCTTCTTCCCAAGAGCTACCATTTGGTAATGTAAATTTTTACAGGGTATTTCCACTTGCAAAAAGTCCCCTCCACACTCGGGGTGGTGGGGGTTTGGCGGTGCTCCCCCCCCCCAGGGAGGAGGACGCAGATAGGAATGGGGAGGCCGCCAGGCTCCAAGCGGGCGGGGAAAGTGATGTAGTTGCCTGGCAACCAAGAGAGGGCACCCGGGACTATCGCGAGAGCGGGGGACTCCCGGGCGCCATTTTAGGCTTCCCTGCTCATGCGCCTCACTTGTAGCTGGGTGTGGAGCAGGGAATGGTGCACAGGCCAGTCGTGTGGCGAGACTGGGCCGCACGCCTCACTAAGCACCCGATTTGAGCAGCGGCATCGGGGAACGGACTCGCCGTGGCACCGAGTAGCTCTGTGTAGCGGAGTGGGGCTTTTTTTTTTTTTTTCCTCCAGTGGGCTCCTGGTTACCAGCCCTTTGGTTTTTTTTGCCTTCAGGCTCAAAAAGGGGGGGTGAGTGGTGACAGCCCCCCCTCCTATTTGTGAACAGCCCCTTGTCGGGAGTTTTGGCCTTCAGGCCCAGATAGGGGGGTGAGTGGCTGGTGCCGGTTGGCACAGCGGAGTGAGGCCCCCTACCCCTCCTCTCTATAGGCCGGTGTAGTGCAGGCTCGGCCTCCACAAAATTTAGGAGGGAGGTAGTTGTAGCAGGAGGACCATTGAAGGAGGGAACAGCAACCCCCCCTCGGTTGCAGCCCCCCCCCGCCTGGTTTGTGGAACCAACTGAAAGAAAAGAGCACCCTTCCCTCAGTATAAGAAGGAGGGGGCAGCACAGGGGTTGGACAGAGGGGAAAGGCCACATGGCACCCTGAAAGACCAAGGCCCTGCGGAAGGCCCCTGCCAAGTGGGTGCTGAAGGCACCCCTGAAAGCAGGTGTGGCCAAGGGAAAGCAACAGGGGGCATCTCAGCAGGAGGCAGACCTGCAAACTATGCAGGTGCAGCTGCTGGGGCACCAGGCCCGTATCGAGGAGCTGGAGGGCTCCCAAGGACAAGATGAGGACTGTGGTAGTGGGCAACAGGGTGATCCCGGGTGGGTGGGCCACGGAACACAATGGATGTCTGCACCCCCCCCCTCATGGGGGAGGGGCATATCCACCAAGGAGAGGGGCAGCGCCGGGTTCTCCCATCTCATTACAGGGAGGATGAGTCAGGGACCAGCAGAAGAAGGGAATACTTTTCATCTAGCCAGCAAACGCAGATTGAGGTGCTCCGAGAAGGAATGCAGGCCCTGACGGACAGCCTGGAGGTGGCTCAGCAACACCAGCAAAGGGTGGTGAGCACCACTGGCTGCCCAAGGCCCCAAAGTGAGCCATAACCCTGGGACAGTGAGGCTGGTGAGGACTATGGGTATGAAGGGGATTCTGAACAGTGGGGGGCAGGGCCGTCCAGGGGTCAGGCGATAGACAGCCCTGAGGCAACATGGGCGCACAGTGAACGGGTGCAAGGACACCATTCACCGTGCGTGGAGTGGGGTGGCCCTACGACGGGGCGATGCAACCACTACCGAAACAAGCGGTGCGGACACTGCCCAGCCATGAACTATAATGCACCGTCCCAGGTATGGTGGGCGGAGCGGTGCTGTACACGCAGGACCAGTCAGTGCTGCAACCAGAGGGAAGAGCCCCGGCCCCTGTCTGGGGGCGATGCAGATGTGTCAGCTCCGCTGGGGGAGCACTTGCTTCAGGCCACGAAGGAAAGATTTGGAGTGGTGACTATATAGATATATTTGCCCTTCTTTTCAGTGAGCTTATTCCTGACCCCAACGACAAAGAGGAAAGGAAGGATAAGGAGAGGTTTAAGAGGCTAAAGGCAGAGCGCACCTGGTCCAATTGGACAGCAGTTTATACAATCTACATGGGGGTGACATGCTTAAATTCCCAGAACAGGGGTTAGAAATGCTCAAATATTCAGACATAGTGCACCGAGAATTTGACACGGGAGGCCGTGGATCTTGGCTGCGCTACGATGAATCATTTAGACGCAGGGCAGCCAACAACTTGTGATTGCGGTGGGATATGCACGTCATGATATCTGGTTGGAGTGTATCAGCTGCTCCAGATACACCCCACGATCTGATAGTGGGCATGTCCTCTCTCGGATGGGGAGCACCCAACAGGGACATAGGGGACAGAGCGGGAGAGCAAGGCAGCCCCCAACAGGGCCTACGTGCTGGGACTACAATGACGAGGGTAGGTGTTTTCGGGCCCAATGTAAGTTCAAGCATGTGTGCACCCAGTGTGCTGGTGACCACACCGCCTCTGGATGTAATAGGTTTAGGCAGTACAGGGCCAGGAACAGGGGAAGGACGAGTCCTAAACAGATCCCAGCCAGCCAAGGGGGTGCTGCTCCAACAATGGGAAAGAGCGCCAACCCCAGTATCTCATGAGGCCTTGAGGGCAGCAACCCGGGGGGTACCCTGATCAGGTGATCACCAAGTACGTAGTAGAAGGATTCAAGTATGGTTTTAGGATTCCAGCAGAGGGCCCCTGTTATCAACTGAACAACAAAAACTTGAAATAAGAAGAGAGAAGCTTGTTCAGCAAAAAATTAATAAGGAAGTCAGGGAAGGGAGGATACAGGGCCCCTTTGATACGTTGCCTATGCCCACACTCAGGATATCACCCATGGCCATAGTGCCAAAGAAGACCCTGAGAGAGTTTTGCATGATTCACCACTTGTCCCACCCAAAAGGGGAGTCGGTGAATTATGCGATACCCCTGGAACTGTGCTCGGTAAGGTATGCATCATTCAACACTGCAGTCGAAATGTTGCGCTCCTGTGGAGTAGGTGCCCTCCTTGCGAAGTGCGACATTCCACGTTCCGTCTCCTGCCAGTGCACCCTGAGGACTTCGAGCTCTTGGGCATGCGGTTCCATGGGAAGTTCTACTTCGACAAGGCGATGCCCATGGGATGTTCCATCTCATGTATGGCCTTTGAGAAGTTTAGTACGGTGTTTGAGTGGATTACGCACCGCCGTGCGGGGGCGGATCATGCATTATTTGGATGATTTCCTCTTCGCAGGAAGGTCAGGGACCACGGAATGCGTACTAGCTATGAGTGCATTTCAGGAGGTCACTGAGGAATTGGGTGAACTGTTAGTGCCTGAGAAAACTGAGGGTCCCACGACTAGGTTGACCTATTTGGACATAGAGCTGGATACTGTACTTTCTTTATCAAGACTGCCTATCGACAAGATTCAAGGGCTCAAGGAAGCAATTAAAGCCACCATGGGTGCTACAAAGGTGAAAGTCAGGGAACTCCAGTCCCTTATGGGCAGTTTAAACTTCGCTTGCCAGGTCATTGCACTGGGGAGGGCATTCATGTCCCACTTGTATGCCCGCATTGGTAGCAACCATCCACCGCATCACCACATCAGGGTGATGATGGAGATGCAGTAGGATTTGACCACCTGGGAGACCTTCCTCCACGACTATAACAGAGTTAGCTTCTGGCGGCAACGACTCCTATTGGAGGCCGAGCTCCAGATCCACTCCGACGCAGCGGGAGGCCGTGGGTTTGGTGTTTACTTCAGAGGAAGATGGTGTGTGACCCCATGGCTGGTGGTCTGGGAAGAGCAGGGGATAACCCGTGATCTGACATTCCTGGAGTTCTTCCCCATAGTGGTGGCAGTGTCCCTATGGGAAGTGGTGTTTGCCAACAGGAGGGTCTTGTTCTGGTGTGATAACATGGCAGTGGTCCATGTTATCAACAATCTGTCATCAAAATCTGAAAGGGTTATGAGGCTGGTCCGGGCGTTTGTTCTTAAGTGCCTGTGGGTGAACATTTTGTTCATAGTGAGACATGTGCCTGGGATTAACAATGGCATAGCTGATGTCCTTTCTCGATTTCAGACAGATCTTTTTCATCAGCTGGCCCCAGAGTTTAGGGACAACCCCGACCCATTCCAGAAGGACATGTGGAGCCTTGGATCCTAGAACTATATCAGGCAGTGCAGGGATCTCTCGTGCCCAGAACCAGACGGGTGTACGAAAAGGCTTTCAGCAAATTCCAGGAATTTGGTCACAAAAAGGTTGGGAATTAGGATTCCCCATCCCTGAGAGGTATATCTTGCAGTTCACACTGGAACTCAGACATAATGGTCTGGCTCCGGGGACAATCACCAGTAAGATATCGGCCATTGCCTTCACGAGCTGCCTGGGAGGGAATCCCTCTACCGATAATGGCTTCTTCATGAGCCGCTTGAGGGAGAGCTGGTCCAGAAACAACCCCCAAGTGCAGGATACCAGGGCCCCCATTACACCCCAGCTGCTAATCCGTATAATACGGGGGTTGTACCATGTTTGTCATTCCATCAGCTAGATAGTCATGTTTGCAACAGCCTTCTGTGTCGCACTATTTGGAGCTTTCCGGATCAGCGAGCTGGTTCCTGACTAAAGGAACGACAGGTCGGGTAGGGCCCTTCAAATACAAGATGTGTCATGGCAGGGGGGCATGCTCATATTGCATCTTCGGAGAACAAAAACCAACCAGAGGGGGAAGGGGCGCATAGTGGGGCTTTGCCCCATGGAGGATACCCGAATTTGCCCCATGAGTGGGATGAGGGAGTACTTGGCATCACGACCAAGAGGTTCAGGCTGCCTGTTTGTCCATAGGGATGGGTCCCCATTGACGCGTTATCAATTTGGGTCAGTCCTAAGCATGTGTGTGAGGGCAGCGGGCCTTGACTCGGGCTGTTACAGCGCACACTCCTTTAGGATAAGAACGGCAGCAGCAGCGGCAAGCATGGGACTGCCAGGCAAGCAGATACAGAGGATAGGGAGATGGAGATCAGGAGCGTATCACTCGTATATCAGGAGCACTACTTTTACAGATGTGTCAGCTCAGCGGGGACGGAAAGTGGTCTGGATCGTCGGCCACAGCATTGTACACTGGGCAGGAAATATGGCCGCACACAGTGGGTGGGGGACCCAGCTGGGCCTAAGTGACCGGGCAGAGGTAATTTAGATGGGTAGGCATGGAATGCTTTGGGAGCAATTGCTCCCAACGCTAACTGTGGCGAAAGACTAATTTCCTGCACCAGCATTTATGGTAATACTAGGGGAGAACAACCTGCCTAGGGCAACAGGGCTGTGGCTGACAAAGAGGGTTAAGGCGTACCTACATGTGGTACAGGAGAGATTTCAAGGGCGCGTTGTGGTGTGGTCAGACACGTTATAAAGGAGGGTATGGGTCAACGCTCAACACCTGGAGCGGGTGGACCGGGCGAGAAAGCAGGCAAACACTGAGATAGGTAGTTGGCTACAGAGAAAGGGTGGGATGGTTATCAGTCAGGAAAGTATCAAGCATGATAAGGATGAGTTGTTTAGAAAGGATGGTGTCCACCTATCAGATATGGGTTGTAATATCTACCTTGGGGTGCTAAAACACCGGCTGGCCTAATTGAACACATTGGTTGTGTGGCGGCGAACCAGCCAAGCAAAGCTGGTGGTTCTGGTGGCAGTGGCCTGAGTTAAGGCCAATTGTTTAAGAAATTGTTGAATAAAGTTAAGTAGATAGCATAGTATGATTAGGAACATCTCCTTAAGAGATGGGCAAGGCCATGCATAGCTGCACAGTGTGGCCCATTGCATGACCAGCCCAAGGGTGAGAGGTGAATGGCGGAGCTTGCTGGATGGACCATGTGCCAAACAGAGGGTTACTGTGTTCTCATCCTTGTTGTTTAACCCTCCCACCCCAATGGGTGGGGGGTAGGTACAAACAACATGCTCCGGTCCGGGGAAACCTGGTGATTGGGGCAGAGTGTAAGTTAAAGAAGTTTACAAGGTAGGGCACAGGAGGATCCCCTTGGGCCTAACCAGACATTATGGGGAAAAAGGGCGCCAGAGGGACAGGGTGGCACCCGGTAGGGGGTGGTGGGGACCTCCTGTGGTTGGGAAACAGTTAGTGATAGTTATTAGGTAGGACCCTGGTTTAAAGGGGGGAAGCGGGAGGGGTACCCCTTCCTCCATTTTCTGGAAATAATTAATAAAGAGTGCGGCTGTTAAAACCCATGAAAGTGTCCTCGTCTTCTTTGGGGGTGCGTCAACAAAGATTCTATTTTTGCCAGTCTAATTCACTGGAACTAAAACACGCTAAAACCATGTGAAGAATTCTAAAGAAATAAAGAAGTAACATCATTCAGAAAAGCTGGACCAACAGGCAGTCATTTCTAGGCTGGAAAGCTACAATCAATTCACTCTACACTGAAGAATATTTCAACGTGGAAAGTATAATTAGTGGACAAAATTCCATGAGAATATTACTGTTCAAAATAGAATGAGGTATTTGGTAAGATCTACACACCGTTCAAGCAAACACAGAACAATTCACAAACCCTGGTCACATGCATTTTGATTTCTGAAGGCAGCAATGGGTAATGCACATGTTAATGACCCTTAGATAAATGGGAGACATTTGTTTTCTCTGAAGTTAATCTGGCACATTTCAGAAACCCATATCAGGAGGTTTTATCTTTTCCCTTAATACAACAGATTTGGGAAGGCATATCATCAAGGAAAAAAACCCCACCACTGTGATAAATGTCATCTGCAAACCTGAAAAGCATCAAGATCTATTACCACTGAGCAATGAAAACACCTGCATCAAAACCAAAGGATATATCAATCCC
This sequence comes from Sphenodon punctatus, assembly GCA_003113815.1. Lineage (NCBI taxonomy): Eukaryota > Metazoa > Chordata > Lepidosauria > Sphenodontia > Sphenodontidae > Sphenodon > Sphenodon punctatus. Next base: position 955,352 of record QEPC01009477.1, on the reverse strand, counting down.
AAATAGCCCCTTATGGAAATATTCTATAGATGAATTTTGGAGTGTTAATGTGCACCAAACCGGTGTTCAACTGTGCTATTGATCTAACAGCAGTAGTGCACTAGTTTGCTGTGCAATAGCACTAAATAGTGTTGTGGGTGGATCTCTGGGGTAGTAGTTTCGGGGCTGATCAGGCTCCGACACCACGAGTCGGACACCCTCACTGAAATAACAAGACCTTAAGATGGGTTCAATAGCAAAAGATTGAAACCAGGTTTATTGTGAAAGGAACAGCTTCCCACTGACATCCTCTTACACCTGCATGAGTTGTCAGCCTGGGCGGCTCCAAGAACGGTTGGCATTCAGTCTAAGAGCGCTTTTAAATGAGGGGTGCTGAAGCGCCTCCTGAACGCCACGTTAAAGCAAAGCCGCCGGAAGTGACGTTCTCCCCATTGTCGTTGTCGGCTGGCAACACAGGGCTTTGGAGCGGCGCGTTCTTAAGACTTCAATTATCAGGCTTTCAGAACGTGCCGCTCCAAAGCCCCGTGATGCCAGCCACCACCGGCAACGGGGATAACGTCACTTACGGCGGCTTTGCTTTAACGCGGCGTTCAGGAGGCGCTTCAGCGCCCCTCGTTTAAAAGCGGTGTAAAGCTCTTGTGGCAGATATAAAGCCAGATCTACGCCCTGTGTGATATTTAAAGGCGCAAACACAATTTGGTATCTAACAGATTATGTCGGCCTATTCAACTTCAAAATGTCTATACCTTGTACCAATCTTGATATGATATTTTGTGCATTCTTTCCTTATCACAGTTCCTGATCCCTTATGCCAACCGTGATTAATATTTCTGTTTTCCTACATTTCCCCCTTATCGTACAGGTGTGGGGCTATGGGTCTGCTGGTCGTGCTTGGCTGGTATTCTGAGCCAACACCATCTTTCATCTTATACAATCAACTTTGGCTTGTGCAGCAGTTCACGACATTTGATTTTACCCAAATATGCCCTTTTAGAGCTAAAATACTATTTATTGTGGCCGAGTGCTTCTTATTATGACTAGATTCAGGCTTCAGGCCTACCACAAATAGTAGTGAATGAGAGAACACTGAAAAGACCAAACAGAGGGTGTTTTAAAATGAGAGCGGGGGGGTGGGGGTGGTCCGTGGTCAGTGTGTGGGGCGGCAGGGGCGCACCCACAAACTGAAAGTGCACGGGGAAGGCTTCACATGGGTGGCTCCTTCTATGGCTGCCCTGCCCACGGAGGCAGCCACCCTGGCCCACACGGGGCATGCTAGATTTTCCAGAAGCGTTCCGTGCGTGGCCATGGGTGGGCAACGCATGGGTCACAGGAGTGTGCCTCCCCAGGCACCAACTTCAAACCAGCGGTTGGTCACGTGGACAGTGGGGCACATCTAGTTTACAAACACCCTGAAATAACCCAAATAGTCTAACAACAAAAGTAAAGGAGGAAACAAATAAATCACATCCTCAGACAGACTGTTTGGATATTCAGTAATGCATCTTAGTATGTGGATTATCTTTGCGGATATGGAACGACATGTTGGTTTGAGCTCTAGAAAAGATTCCCCTTTGTCCATCAAACACCATTTAATTTTAATGACATTTTACCTCTGCATGTATACATGAAAAAGGTCATGAAGAAGTAGGGGACATTCTTGTATGAACGAAAACATGACAAGGAGAAAAACACCCATACAAGTGAGTCGTTATCAACAGCCTCTCTAGCTTTTCCTGGCCTCTGATAAGGCAGACTTCTTACTCTCTAAAGAGTACAGAAAAACCCACCGATTTAATCTCTATTTAAATAAGCTCCCCTTTGTTTCAATTCTGGTTATATCCCCTATCGCTTCTCACCCCCTCTGTTATTCCTTCAGTTACCCTTATATCCCCCCAAGCAATCCACAAGCAAGCTCACACGGAATGCATGTTATTGCTTTGTCTGGAGAGACAATCTTTTCATTATCGGCACATGTAAATATTTGCGATAGACACTAAAACAGAAATTTACCAACAGATGGTCAAAAAGCAGACATACAAATCATTAAGATATTCTTATTAATCCTCATGGACATAATCACAATGCTAGTCTGACTCATGCAATGGCAAACTAATGAGCATAGTGGCTAAAGGTTGGTGGTGGAAACTAAATTTCATGAAAAAAAACAACACCATGAAATCTTTTAAAGTTTGCAAAATAAAAATAAAAAAAATAATTTGGAGAAAATTCCATTGCTGTGAAAAATGTTCAAATCTGGTTCAACACTGTTGACACTAAACGTCAGGAATGAAAACGGTTGAATCTCATACTGCCAGCAATGTCAAAAAAGGAGCTGTAATAAATGTCTGCATCGGAAACGGCATCCGACAAATTTACTCATGTCAAATTGAGTCCACAAAAAGGTTCACTAATCACAGTATTCACTATTCATTTTGTTTGAAAAAACAAACATCCATTCAGGTAATTGAGCCTTTGCTATGGTGGAATTTCTTCCCTCCAGATATTTGTCTCAATTCTCCCTTCTCATCTTCAACAAACCCTCATAGTCTTTGGTATTCTCCAGGTGCTTTTAAATTATCCACTAATGGTTTCCCCCTTTATGTATTTTTTTTTTACCCCACCCCTTTAACTGTTTTAAATAGATTGAAGATGTTTTATGGCATTTCAGATACTTTATTTGGTACTTTGGTCAATTTGGTAATTCTGTTATTTTGTTTTGGCAATATTTATCGTCAGTGCTGTCAACTCAATAACACAGTGTGAAAACAAACAAGACACAGGTGAGCTGGATCCCCTGGTGAGGGGGGATTCCCTCAGGTGGCTGAGGGCCACTGCAGTCGACAGGCTTTGGGCTGCTGGGGAGGACAGTTAAAATGAGCAGCCCCCCCACTTCCCCCCCAGCGATTGTCACAATTCCTTCCACACCAGAGTCACCCATGGAGCTGTCCACACAGCACAGGACTCACGGACACATGATTGCCTGCCACCCCTCCCATGAGGAGCTGCTGCCCAAACAGTTGATTGTGTGTGCAGAGCAGTATTCTCTTCTGGGCTTCCTTGATCGGCTTTGGTGGCCAGAGTGAGCGCGCTTCTCTGGACCTGATCCTCGGACCTCACCTCGTGGCCGGGTTGGGCAGGGTCTAACAAACAGGAGGACACATGCATGGTAGACTGGATTAGCATGGCTGGGTGTGCCTCCACCTGTGTCATGTCGCCAACCTTCTCCGGACAATGCGTCTGATTGTAGTCGGCTGCCCGCCTTGAGACGGAAGCGGGCGAACATCTGGTGGACTGACCACCAGGTGACTCGCGAGCTACTGTGGGCTACTGTCTCTTTTATTTCCTCCCATTGTTGTGCAACTGTTTGGTGTGTCATAGCACCTAAAGAGGTCCACTATGAAGTACTGAATACCAAAGTAATCAAAATACTAAACTGACCAAAATACCAAAGTGGCCAAAATGATCAAAACACAATACTCAAATCAAGGGATCTTGCAATTTCATTACCATGACAAATACTTCATGACAAATATTTGTGTGTGTGTGTGCGGGGGGCTATAATGAGATGAAGTCTGCTGGCACTTCTACCACACACACACAGTGCCCCTTCACACACACATGCTGATGAAAACGGAAACCAAAACCAAAACCAAAATTTTCTGTTTCATGCAATACCAATACTGATACCAAGTACACCGATAATGAAATTTTGTTATTAACAAAAATGAATAACAACAGTTTTTAATAACAAAACCAAAAATGAATAATGGCATGGGTCCATGGTGTACACCTATACAAGAAGCCATTTTTACTTGGTATTGCCTTATTTTTCATGTTTTTGTATAAGCATCTGTCTGGTGCTTCATACTTCTTGTTCCCAGTCATTTTTTCATTATCCATCCCAGCTTCTGTTGGGTTTCTAAGATTCACAACTTGCTTTTGCTAACATTCATCCCAGCAGCGAGTTTGGCTGTCATTTGCAAATCTGGCTATGGCCAGATCCAATGAAGTCAACAGAACATGTTTCACTGCCATCACTCAGTCTTGACGGAGCAAGGGTTGAAATTAGGAAACAATGAGCTGGATCCCAAACGCTGCAAATCGCATGCGGAGCCACGTGTGCAGTTGCGCACAAGTTGCGTGGATTCCTGTTGCGGGCACATTGTGCCCCCACAGAAACTGTGCACATTCTGGGTCTGCAACATTTTGGATCAGACTCAATGACATTTTGACACACCTGCCTCCAAAATAATAATAATAATAATTAAAAAATCAATTACTGATATATAGACATTTTGGTCAAAATTTTATTGATCTTTTGAAAAGTTTGGGCAATTTTTCTAGTATCAAAGTAATGAAACTTGGAACCTGAATGTCATCGTCTTTGGAAAAATTCAACAATGGCAGATATTTTAAAGTCAATTTTAATCCCCCCACACCTCCAAATGCTATAGTTGTTTTCTAGTGATACTAGTTCTCACCAAGTTCAGTCACAGGAATAGCCGCAGACATGAGATAAGCCCAAATGGATTCCTTACACTCCTGACTGATTTGGCCAAAGAAGATATACGGCATCTGAATGGAGGGAAGGGGGTTGGGCTACCAGTCTCTTGTTTCCACAAGTAACAAGCTGGATTACTGCAACATGCTCTATGTGGGGGCTGCCCCTGGTGATGGTTCGGAAGCTGCAACTGGTGCAGAACGTGGTGGCCCATCTTTTGACAGGGATGGGCCATAGGGAGCACATAACATCAGTGCTCTGAGCTCTGCACTGGTTGCCTATAGTGTTCTGAGCCATATTCAAGATGCTGGTTCTAACCTTTAAAGCCCTACACAGCTTGGGCCCCTCCTATCTGAGAGACCACCTCACTCCTTGGGTCCTGGGGTGATCCTTGCGGGGTGCCTTCTTGGAGGTCCCCCGGGTTAGCCGAGGGGCCACAATGGAGAGGGCGTTCTCGGTGGCTGCATCGCATCTGTGGAACTCTCTCCCAGAAGAAGCTTGACTGGCCCCGGGTCTGCTGGCCTTCTGCTGGGCCTGGAAGACCTGGCTGTTCATCCAGGCCTTTGGGGAAGGCAGTGGGTAGGGTGGGGGGGGGATAATTTTTCATTGTTCTTAGCTTATTTAACTGGTTATAGTTTCCCTTTTTGTCTATGTTTTTTACTGTATTTATTGTTTTAAAATGTGCAAGTTGTGACCGCCCTGAGCCATCTGTTGATGGGAGGGAGTGGGATATACATTTAAATATAAATAAATAAATAAATAAATAAACAAAGATACTGATAGGGTGGGAGGGAGCGGCTATCAGCATAAAAAACATACTCATTTTTTTAAAACCCAAGCTCTGTGTGAAGATCTCCCCCGCCTACTGGCTTCTAAGAGGAAAAATAGAGGTTGCCTTCCTTAAAACTGCAGATGAGTGTTTAAACTGTCCTCCTTCCAGTGCATTTGTGCTACATGATGTGCCCATGGCATGGCAATATTAGGTGTTATCACTGCGTCCTGTTGTGCCTGATTGCTTAGGTAGCAAGCGGCCAGCCAGCCCCTTCATCTAGGCTCAGTGGCAGTAGCGAGTCAGAGGGCTTTCCTTCATTACTTCATGTTTCCAAACTATAGTTTTCAGGTGGAATCATACGCTCTTGATTGATCAAGTGTAAGTTTGCAGCAGGTTCATATTACTGTTAACTGCACAGATGTATTTTGTCAGCTGGCCCTCAGGCTCACAAACTTTATGAGAAGAAAAATCCTTCTTCGAGTAAGTTTTTAAAAATTCTCTCGCTAACACACAAACCTTTCCTTCTTTCTGTGACTATTTTTTATTAGTGTTTTTTATCATTTCTATAGCTATCTCAGTGTTCTAAGTGCTTTACAATCTTTATCTAGCCACCCTCACTAAAGCTCTGTGACGTAGAACATCATTGTTCCATGCACACAAATGAGGCAACGGAGACTGTTATGGATTAAAACCAGCCGCAACTCTTTATTGGAAACAGAATTTGGCAATCTGGGTGTAAATGGGGGAAGGGTACAACTGAACATCAGCCTTAACCAATAACAACCCCTTCCCCCCAAAAAGTTCAGTGCCTTAACTCAATGGGTTAGAATTGGCTAAAACCAGACACCCTGTCTATTTGGGGTCCAGAGGACAGAGTGATGATTCCCATACAAACTAGGGACAGCATGTATCCTACCAGTAGGACATTCACCACTACCCCTCAGATTTGGGTGAGAGTCAGACTATGGGGCGCATTTCCCCTGATCAGCTCCCCGATCTCTGTTTTTCCTCAGAGGTGCCTCTCTACCCAAGTTCAATTACCTGTCCAGACTGGAACAAATCACCTGAGCTTTAAAATTATATTATATTTGCACTGAACTGCTGCCACCTAGTTGCAACAATATCTAAACCGCTTCCCGAACGCCCCATTAACTACACAACCTGCATGTCAAGGGGGGCGGTACTACAAGGAAGGTGAAAAGACCATGACCAAAGGTTGAGCCAATCTGCCTGGTCTGAAGAAACAAAATTCCCTCCTGGCGCCAAGTAACGCAACCAGCATAGCCTGCAGTACCAATCCAGTGGGCGGATAGCAGGGAAATGCACTCGTAGACTGGCTCAACTGAAGAGAAACCCTCAAGGGTCAGTCAGATGACTCTCCCTGGGAAAGTCCCACCCCCACGTTTTGCGCCTCAGTGCAGTCCCACTTGCAAGTGCTGCTTCAGCAAGCTGCATCTTTTCAGCAACAGCACCTCTTCCCGCCCTTCTTCCCAAGTGATTTTTGGGCCCTGGTGAGCAGTTAGCCTATCCTCCACCACCTCATTCTTTTTGGAAGTGGTGGGCACAAAAATGCAAGGGTGATAGCAATTATTACCATTTTATAGATGGAGAGCCAAGGCTTAAAGATAGGGTCTCCAAGGCCACCCAGTGAGCTCAGGGAAAAGATGGAATGTACACTACCGTCTCCCAGTTTCCAATCCAAAATCTTATCAACTAGGCTATAATGGCTCCTATTGTTGCTTTGATTGTGAATGATTAGGGATGATAAAATGCCTAATGCCCACTTAGGCATATTAGTACTCCCTGTCTAATAGACAGTAAGTACTTGTGGGATACTGCCCTGCCATTACTTCCTTGCAGGATAGTATTCCGTAGATGCTGAAAGAGCAAATATCTATGGCTACAATACAAACGGAGAGCTCTAAATTCATAAAAAAATGGAAACACCCAAAAGGAAGGTGGCAGTAGTTTGACACCACACTGCAAGAGGAGACAAGGGCACAAATATGGGGAAAGGGGGCTTTCCGCCCCCCAACCCTAAACTGGGGTCCAATCCAAGTAACCTCACTTAACTATCTTAACTCTTGTCAGGAGGTTCCCGAAGTACCAATTGGGCACCCAATTACCCCCAGAATTTCAGTTATTACCATTACCAATTTGCAGATTTACCATTTTACTGATCGGTATCAATCTGTAAAATCGTTAATTGGTACAAGTTGAAGAAGCAGTACTGTAAGTCAGAAAACTAATATTGGAAGTTGGAAAACTGGGATGAAAAAATGCTAAATCAGTACATTGGGTAGCCTGCTTGAGCACTCATTGAGTTCTGATTCGTACCCAATGTTTCCGGGATGGGTTTGAGTTCCGCAGTTTTGGCAGTATACCTGTTATGACAGGTACTCATTTCACCTCTAGTGCTGAGGGTCGGAAGGAGGGTAGGTTCCAGTCAGCAGTAATGGCCAGAGAACATACATTTACATTCTGATGCCTCATCATAATCCTGAGACAGCAATGCTAGTGTTAAAAAGGCGATGCTCACATTGGCCCAAGAAGCAGTTCTTAGGTCTTAGATGAAGGTTTGTCAGCCATCTAATAATATTCATCTCAAATTTAAAATTAATTTCATTTATATCAGAGGGGTATGACCAATGCTAGGACTTCTATCAGAGTTCTCTTCCGTGACAGGCATTAATTAATGGCTCCCCTTCACCCCATAATCCTGCTTCTGAGATATAAAGAGCTAAATGCAGTGTTCCCATGAGGCAGTGCTCCCACTGATGTTTGCAGGAGCTATGTGTACCGATTTCAGAGAGTCTGAGGTCTACAAATTATTTTACAATTCAGCTGCAAAGTGTACAGTGGAAACCACTTTCTACAAGAAAATGTTTGCTTGTTTCCCATGGGCTGAATAAGATCTTTAGGGATCAGCAATTAATTTTCCAGGAACAAGCTGGTTAGGATAAGCAAATGAACCTTTCCAACTTAAGTGTGTCTGGTTAAAGAACTATTTCAAATTCATATTAAGCAGAAACAAAAACCCTCAAACTCAAGGCATTGTCCAATGTTACAAAATGTGCACTGTTTTTCCTCTGGGAAAATCTCTGGGAGGGAAATGTTACACGGTTTTTGTCACGTGTGAAAACAAAGCCACACAGCTTTGGCGCCAATCATGCACCACGCAATCGGCACCAAAGTCGCACAGCTTTGTTTTCCCACATGATAAAGGCCGCCCAGCATTTGCCTCCCATAGTTTTTCCTGGAGGCAAATGGTGCGCATTTTGTAATGTCGGAAAGCACTCCCAGAGAACCAATTCTTTAAACTCTAGAAGGTGATTAAGTGAAAATTGTGGGGAACAAGCTTCTGTATTCCTTGCATGTCAGGAGGCTGTTAATTTATCTTGGTCTCTCCCTATGAGAGCACCAGGGGCAGTGGAGCAATGTTTCTCTAGGGGGGGGGCTGCACTGCCATGGACTGCCCCCCCCGCCGAGTCATCCCTCATGGGGGCAGCCCTGGCAGTCACAAGATAATGGATTGCCCCCGTGAGGAATGGCCTGGCAGGGGCAGTGAGTCCCAGACCCCCCCACATGCAGTCTCGGGGGGAGGGTCCAGATAGGTGCCCCCGCCACCCAGCCCCCTGATAATTCAAGGCACGGACAATGCCCCCCCTCATATGCTAGGGTGGGCACATGCCCCCTTTACCCTTAAGCTCTACCACCAGTGGAGAGAGACAGTGTGGTGTAGTGGTTAAAAGTGCAGTACTGGGACCAAGCAGTAGGGGCGGGGGAAGACCTCGTTAAAGACTCACCAAAGCTATGAACTCATTGGGTGACCTTGGACATGTCACAGCTCTTTCAAGCTTAAACCTACCTCACAGGATTTTTGTGAAGATTACCTGTTGAGCTGATTTAATGTTAATGGTTAGGTGTCAATTGTTAAAGTTAATACATTGAAATGTGAGGCACCTTAAGCCTAAGGGAAAGAGTGGGATATAAATCTAAATAAATAAATAAATAAATAAATATGTGCCCCTCCCCTGGACCATTTTAGATTGCAATTCCCCTCGGGGGCGCAGGGACATTGCTGGAGTTCTATAAACCATAATCGCTTTTGTCCCACTGGGTTTTTGAAAGCAAGGAGAAAGCTGTGCCAATATCTAGTATAAGATAATATTTTTCCTGTCCTCCTGCCCAAACTCCCATCAAAAATGGTCTCCACACTTGAAGCAACAAAAGTGTGCTTCCTCTGTTAATGAACAGTAGTAGGAGCCTGCCCAGGGGCTGAGGGTCGGGGAGGAATCTAATGATTAGATTGCAACATGCGTATTGCTTCCAAACATAAAACTATTTTGCTCTAGAGCATTAAGACGCTGAGATGCAAGGTTTGATCGTTAATTTTGGCTAACACTACACATTAATGCCTCTGCAAGCTTCAGATGTTTCTCCCCAACACTCCCGCTTTAGACAGCCTTAATCATGCTTAAAGCCAATTCTAATTGCTGAATCATATCACTCTCCACCTTCTATAAAACGCTCGGGGCGAAAGAAATCGTGAAGATTAATGACACACGTATAATTAGACGAAAACATACAGATCTTTTGTTAATCATTCAGAAATAATTTGATAAATAGGAAATCTGGATGAGCTCACGGAGTAAAAGATGATAAAATGAGTGGTTGCAATACACAGCTTAGGCAAATTTATATGTACTTCAGCCCTTCTGACTGGGGCATGCTTGCACACATGGGTTTGGCATATTAACATAATAGAATTCTATACAGAAGACCATCTGTTTTAATTGAGGAAGCTTATTCGTACAATGCTTTGCAACACTAATCTTGTTTAGATTAATGTTAATGTTCTATTAAAAGGTAGTTTATCATCTCACAATACCGAGTTAAAGTAATCACCCCCGTAGTAATATTCTCCAGCTTACTCAAAGGCAGAAAGCTAGCTCATTATTGGGCTATTGATCTTCTTACTGCACAACTATTAAGGGTGGACGCTTTGGCTGGAAAGTAACTTAAGATCTTTCTGTGCTAAAGGCAACCACTTGGCTGCAAACTTTTGCGTTTCCTAGTTTAAGTTCTAAGACAGGGTGCTGCGTCAAAGAGGCTTAGATCCATATTCAGGGGGGGAAAAAAGAAGAGAGACAAGAATGATCTATTGGCTATTAACATCTTTCAAGTTATGAAAGTGGAGAATAGGCATCCATTTTTTTTCTTCCCCACAACAGCGTACACTGAGAAAACATCCTCTCTTTTGAGCCTGGGTTTTAATGAGAAAGCAGAAAGCTGATCATCACTTGGGAGCATTCCTGTCATTAAAAGCAATCACAAGGGCAAGACAAAGGAACCATCGTGAGTTTGGTGGCTGCCCTGCAAAGCACATCTGATCACGGGACCAAAATAAGATACATGCAGGCAGCATCCAGATTTCCAGCCAAAGGGGGGATCTTCAACAAATGCAACAGATTCTGAAAAAAGATGTTCTCGCTCTAGTTCCATCAGGAGGTAATACGTATCTATGTGTTAAGATTATTTGGAAGTTGTCTTAATAAGAGGTATGGAATTCTTCCAGAACCCCACACAGGGCTATGCATTTTAATCCTACTCCTGTTCTGCAACATGAGTGTGATAAGCACTGGCAACACACCTCCCCCCCTCCAAAAAAAAAACAACAAAAAAACAACCCCATGTCTACAGAGCCTTAGTCACAGGCAGCTCTACCTTATAAAAGGGCCTAGACGATTCAGGAGGACCCCCAACACATGGGGTCAATGAGTAAACTAGAAATAACAAAATATGTGCAACATACAGGCCTCTGCACAGCCTGCAATACAAGGACCCCTGATCACTGAAGATGATGTTCGGTTTATGTAAACATCAAACATTAATAACAGAAATTTCCCTTTGCCGTAGTCCTAACCTAACCCTAGTCCTAACCCTAACCCTAGTCCTAGCCTAACCCTAACCCTCAAGGTTCTAAAAGTGGTGGTCAGCCATCTGGCATCGCTAGCTCAGCCTGCCTCTCACCTGGCCATTTCCCCCAAGAAGGCCTCCCTGCTGTTCCTTAGCCACACCTCTCCCATCTGTCTCCGGCCCTTGCTCCACACCCTGACTTAGCCATAGAAGGATATCCTGGTTGGCAGCCAACCAGAAATCTGGGAGGTGGGGCAAGGTGTGAAAGCATAAAAGAGGGCTGTGGCTAAGGCAAGGCAGGGAGACCTGTTCAGGAAGGGGCTGGGATTCTGAGGGTGGTGGTTCAATGCCAGGGTGAGTCAGTGTGTGGCTCTCAAAAATTCCTACGGGGACCCCCCCAGCTTGACGGCCCTCACACATCCTGCATGCACCCCCACAATGGGAACTGTGGGGTGCTGCCTGGCTGGAAGGTGGGAATTGGGTGAGAGGCCTCCTCACTCTCTCGCCTCCCCACCACTCAGAAAAGCCAAGTTGGAAGAACGCAGCTCAGCTGAACAGCAGTTTGGAGGAGCAGCAGTGTCTTGGTGAGTCAACCCGGGGAGTGCACAGGTAGCCCATCATGTCACATTCGGACACTGATCAGTGCCTGAATGCAGAGGCAGCTTGAGACAGGCATTCAACAGGGTGTCCACTTTTGCAGGTGCTTGTTTGCACCTCTACGTGTGGCTAAGACACTACGCTTTGTTTATTGTTCACACGCAATATACTTACAGACTGGGCTACGTATAAAACACTAACAACAGTACAGACAAACAGAACAAAGCCACTCAAACCTAGCCTTCACCCACATCTTACTGTTAGCAGCGAAAATGGATGTCCATCTGTCAATTCCAATTACTAAGAACATTTTCTGTACCAGTATAGAACAGCCTATTTATCCCTACCCTCTCCAATCCCATTGATTCTCAGTTCGTCTCCTCTCCTAAGGGAAACTTAGCAGGGGAAAAGAAGAGTAACAGTGGTTGGTGGAGAATCCTTTACATGTTTCCTCTTGCAGATGCACCTTCTGGAAAGCACTAATTTGGAACCTTCTGGAATGTTCTGAGACACTGCATGTTTGAAGCAGAGAGCATAAAAAGACTACATGCTCCAACTGCATCGATCATCTTTACTTTACTCAAGAGCCTTTTGAGAGCCAACACCATAAGGAGAAGGGAAGGTGGCTTGGTGATAGAAGCACTTGCACATTTCCACCAACAACAGTTGGTCCATTAAAAGATATATCATTCAAACTACTTTGTCTCCATTAACTCTGGTTCTTCTTCAAGGAGGCCTCTGCCTATGCAGTATCTAAGTAGGAGGTTGGAGTACGCTGGATGTCATGACCCTCAAGATCCCTTCTAATTCTGAATCTATGGGTGTTTTTACACACACATTTCTCCTGCATGTTTGCTGTTACATCCTGAACTTTCGGTGTGTCTGAGGCTGCATTCACATCTGCGGTGGCAGCAAAGACAGTGGCAAGGGAAGACGCAGCAGTGGGGAGAAGCCGGATGATAGGAAAAGAGCCAGTGCGAACGGGGATCTGCCATGGTTTCTCTTGCGCATGTCAGGACAGGATTTTCTGCCCTGACTTGCGCGAGAGAAGCCGCGGCAGATCCCCATTTGCACCAGCTCTTTTCCTGTCAT
>QEPC01009477.1:877283-930602 GCA_003113815.1 Sphenodon punctatus | reverse complement strand
CCCCCTCCACGCACCCCGCCGCCCGCCCTCCGAGGAGACGGGCGGGCGGCGGGGCCAATGCGGCCGCCGCGTCCGGCCGATCGTGCCACGGCCCGGGATCCCGCCGGGGATCCCGGGCCGTGGCACGCGGCCAGACGTTACTTTTACTTGGCCACGGCCCGGGGTCCGTTTGACCACGCTTCCCGGGACCTTCCCCCGGCTAGCCCGGGAAGCGTGGTTCAAACGAACCCCATGTGGGTATTGACCGTGGCCAACATCTGGCGGCCGCCAAACAGACGTACGGGACACGGTGACCACAGGTGGGTATTCACCGTGGTTCACCGTGTCAACGTCACGTCTGAAAATACCCAATGTAAGCTCATTACAAAATAAACTGTTGAAATATATTTTAGTTGGTTCTATTATGAATTGTTATAAAGCTATCCAACACTACGGATGTTCATAGGTCTAGTTCAGAATCAGAGGTTATAGGGGGTGGAGATGGGAAGCAATATCTTTTTCTTATTACTCTCATTTTGAAATCTGAAATATATAGAAAATATATGCCAGTTTCAGACTCAGCACTTGATTATACTGACTGGTGATCCATTAGCTATGCCTAGTTTCAGTCCCCAAGGTGACCAGGCAGATGTAAGAGAGCACCAGTTAGCATGCTCTTCCCCTCTTGCTTCAGGACGGCGTTTGAGTGGCCAAGCCCTCTTCTCCCTGTACCTTTCAAGAAAGGGAGAAAGCAAAGATCCCTTACAAACACACTTGAAGTCAACGGTTCTCTGCATAGTGAAGGAGTTCACCTGTATGGAGCAATTTGAAGGGTATGTTTTATTCCTTCTCTATTAAAGATGGTATGCAACGTATCTTTGACTGGGATCTCGCACAAACCTTCTGTAAACTTAAGGAAGATACAGGAATTTTTTTTTTTTTTTTTAGACACCATACTTTCATTCATCTGCCTGATGGGAAGTGAGCACATGTGTTACACCCTGCTGTGGTAGGAGGTGGAGAGGAAGCCAGCCAGATCTTTGAAGGCTATGACAATTAGTCAAAATAACTCCTAACACAATGGAACAACAGATTCTAAGGTGGAATATTATATATATATATATATATATATATATATATATATATATATATATATATATGCTGTTCAGTTTCTCACTTTGAAGTGCAATTCTGAAGTGCGATCATCTTAACGGTTTTCATTTCATATTAAGTGAAAACAAATCAAACACAATGGAATATTGCCAATTCTATAAAATGCTGAAAACAGAGATGTCATTCCTTCCTACTCGAGTAGGCTTTAAAGGCTGTTTTCGCACTGTTCACACTTGTATTTGTGTATGGGGTCAAGTAATGTTCTTTAAAGGACACTCGCACATCTGCTTTACAAATAAAAGAAAAAACAAACATGATTTCTTCCTGACAGCACGCGTGTTCCAAACAAATCTTCATGACCGACTGTAAATGCTGATATCTGGGTCATTCAACACTATGTTTTATTGATGAATAATTATTGTCAATGTTTTGGTAAGTGCTGATTGCCTGCTCTGCTCAATGTTGTCTTGCTTGAGATATCGAAGGCAAGTTACCTGTGCCAAGGCGCTTGCAAGCAAAACAGGATTACAATAAAACATATTTGCTAGCTGTCACACTGTCCTAACTCACATTTATTCACTGTCACGTATAACAAATAAAGGGGTCTGATTCTCCAGCCATTGTCAAGGGTTCTACAGCAGCATCATTTTGTGATATTAATGCTGACATCTTGACATAAAGCCGGTGCAGTGGAGTGTAGAACCAGGCATAAGGAGGAACATTTTCAAAAGTATCTGAGTGACTTTGGAGACAAAGGGTGTCTTTAAACCTAACGTCAATGTGTGTCTGAATGTGTGTTTTGACCTTGATATGAACACCAGTTTGGCTCCGTATTCACCGTGTGGCACTGCTTAGACACAAGGGTGCAGAGGAGCCTCCAGGGTCTCTGGATGGCAACCATACCATCTGCAGAAGGATCTTAGGCTGGTGATATCACATCCCTGCCATTGAGAGACCGTGGTCGTCATGTTGTTCCAAAATGTAAGAGATGGAGACAAAGGGTGATTTCAGACGTGACGAGATCACGCTGAACCACACTGAACCACGGTGAACCCCGTGGCGGGGCGAAAGGCCCCTGAACGTCTGCACAGCGTGCGCCAGATGTTGGCCACGCTGAATCTGCAGATGGGGTCAATTTGAACCACGCTTCCCGGGCTAGCCGGGGGAAGGTCCCGGGAAGCGTGGTCAAATGGACCGCGGGCCGTGGCCAACAAAAAGTAACGTCTGGCCGCGTGCCACGGCCCGGGATCCCCGGCGGGATCCCGGGTCGTGGCACGATCGGCCAGACGCGGCGGCCGCATTGGCCCCGCCGCCCGCCCGTCTCCTCGGAGGGCGGGCGGCGGGGTGCGTGGAGGGGGCGGGGCCGTGCGGCCGCACGTTGCGCCGCGCGGCCCCTCCCACTTTCCCCGCCGGGATCCCCCCGGCACGTCTGTTGGGCCGTGCAGGGGTGACCCCGGTGGGGAACGAAGACGTTGGTTACGGTACGGGGCCAAAGGGCCCCGTAACGTCTGAAAATACCCAAAGTAATTCAGATGATCTTTTTTACTGATGAAGATTCTTTTATGAGAGGATGCAAGCTTTCAGGCTTCACAGGGCTATCCCTCAGGCATGTAAGTAGTAAGAACTGCATATCCTGATGTTCTTTGAGCATCTATCTGCAGGATCGCCTCACCCTCCAGATTCTCGTTCAGCCTCTGCGGTTGACCGGGGGCGCCCTCCTTGAGGTTCCCTAGGTGTCGACCATGAGGAGGGCATTCTCTGTGGCTGCTCTGTGGCTGTGGAACTCCCTCCCCTCCTTTTGTAGACAGTGTAAGACCTGGCTGTTCCACCGGGCCTTTTCCGAGGGAGACAGGATGGGTGGGTTGGGTTTGGTTGGGGATTTTACTGTGCAGTTATTTTATTTAGTTACTGTGGGGTTAATTTTATAATTTTATATGGTTTAAAATGTTGTTAGCCGCCCCAAGTTGCTTGTGCAGGAGGGGGTGGCATAGAAATGCAAAAATAAAATAAAATAAAATAAAATAAGTAAATAATACAATACCAACCAACAGTTCTTAACACTGATCGATTGTCATGGGCAGTTTAGCTTTACATGGGTAGTGTTGATTTTCAAAGCCGTGAGTGGGTGTGCCTTGAGGTTTTTTTTTAATCAAACCTCTCTTGAACTTCCTCTTGGCAAACATTTGTATTTAATGACACCTTAAAATGTTACTTCATCAAATCTGTGCTTGCTTATGCACTTATGTGAACCCATGAACAAAACCCTGGGTAAGTGCCAAACCTGATGCTTCTGGAAAAATCTGGAGCAAGTGCCCCAGTTTTTGGCTTACATGTAGTCAATGTAACACATGGACGGAGTTTCCCTGGTGTTTATCCACCAAACAATTGAACTGCATCATCATCAGCATTTTCCTCATCCTCCCACAGCGGTGCCAACTTCAGTCCCAATCTCTCCATAGCCAGGGTTGAAGAAGAAGGTAGCAGGCTGTGAGATTTCACACCTGTGTCACTCGGGTTCTTTGCATGAAATTAAAATCCCCCAGATATGTCATGAAATATTTATTTATTTATTAGTCACCCCCCTCATGCCTACGGCATCTCGGGGCGTCTAACAAGACCCAAAAATCCATAACAATAAACTTCAATAAAAATACTAAAACCACAACAACATTTTAAAAATATCTTAAAAACCCCAGATTTACCCCCAACTACCCCACCTTCCCACCCTCCTCTCCGAAGGCCTGGGCGAATAGTCAGGTCTTGCAGGCTTGGCGATAAGCCAGCAGATCTCAGGCCAGGCGGGCTTCCTCTGGGAGGGAGTTCCAAAATCGTGGCCTGGCCACTGAGAACACCCTCTCCATTGTAGCCCCCCGTTTTACCCGGGGGACCTCCAGAATAGGGATTTTATAAATCACATATATGGTTGGGGAGGGGATTATAAGTTTTGATTGCCTTGCTGGGTCGGCCCTAGGAGACAAAATTCATTGGATGAAATATCAGCTCCACTCAGCCCAATCCCAAACTCTGTGCATCCTGCGCGCATGCACACAATTTCCTCAAGGCACAATGTGCCTGCCATAGGGATCCGTATGCGCATGGCTCCGCAGAGTTTGGGATCAGGTTTACCTAAAGTCAACGGGAGATTTGCCATTGCCTTTGAGCAGGCCAGGATATTCCTCTTTAAACATTAGCGTCGTCTGCAAACATCTTTTCTCATTGTCGGTCCCATTCTGACCCCCCCCTCAAAAAAAATCCTTCTTCACCACCATTATGGCATGATGCTTTAATGCAAGGGTAGGGGACTTCAAGCATGGAGGCCTAATGCAGCCTATAACTAGTTTTTATTTGGTCCCTTTCCTGCTTCTGTATCTGGTGCCGGGATCCAGTTCCTACCTCCAAGCATTGAAAGACCGAGCTTAGGAAAAGGGAGCAGAAATGAAGACATGCACACTAGGCCTGGTTTGAAATAGGTGTTCCATTTTTGTGGAACATTTCTGCAAAAATGGAACAGTTATGCTTTTTATGATCAGAATTCAGATCGGAATCAGTTCTGAATGGAATCTTGACTGAAAAATGAAAAAGGGAAAAAAATCCAAAACATTTGTGCATACAAAAATTATCCATCGTCTATACTCAATATGGTGGCAGCAGCGCTGCCACCATTTTGAATACAGGCAGCTGACTGTATGCACAAGCGGGTTTGTTTTGGGGGGGGTGTTTTATATCGTTTTGGGTAATTTCAGATGTGACGGGCCTTCTGGTCAGCTGTGTTGAACCCTGGACCAGGATCCGTCTCGGATCTCGGTCTGTGATCAGACCGGCCGTCTATCTGACGTGCTGGCCTGATCACTGTGGGGAATCTCAGAGGGGGCGGGCTTGAGTGGCTGCCCACGAGGAGACAGGCGGGCGCAGGGGCCAATCACGCCACTGCGCCCGATCCCATCCCGTGGTTAGGACCTGATTGTGGGATGGGGCTGGGTAACAGTTGTTACCCGCGGCCATTCCCAGTCCTGTCCCGGATCGTGGCCAAACTAACCATGGTTCTGGAGATTGACCAATACCATCCTCAGAACCGTGGTTAGCTTTGACCCCCACCAGAGATTCACTGTGGTGAACATCTGGCGGGGCTCAAACAGACGTGCACGGGATCACAGCCACCACCCTGAATCCACTGTGATTCTTTGGGGTGATTGACTGTGATCTCGTCACGTCTGAAATTACCCTTTGTATGTTCTGATTGTAACTGGACAGAATTATGTCCATTCTGATTTCCGATTGGAATGGACAAAATGCCCAATTCTGATTGGAAATCCAAATGGGAGAAAAGTTTGATTCATCCCTAATGCACACAAGGATAGGGGTTGAATCCATGGTAGAAATCCATGATGATCTGTACCTCAGCCTCTTCATTCTCCCACCTTTAATGCCCCATTTAGGCATCCCTGCACTAAACTTCTATGCGACCCTCCTAATCTTCTAAGTGGACCCTGGGATGGAAAAGTTCCCCCATTTGTTTTAATGTGTATTGTACAGAACCTTGACAACTTTGATATAATCAATTGTTATTTCAAACCAACTATTAAAATATGCTCCTCTTAGGTGGAAATCAACCTTTCTTTATTCTGAAATGACTTGAGGAAACTATATTCTCAAGTCCCCTTAAGACAAAGTCCTTAAGAGGCACTGAGGTAGAAGTTCACTTCTTCAAATGAGAAGTGGTTAAGTAAGTAAGTAAGGTGTTTTACAAACTACAGGCAAATCAACGTGATGCCTTAATGTAAGTCTTTTGGCTTTAGACTGTGGGCGCTTTTAAATGATACAAAAAAGGCAGCTGATCCTTTAATCAGTCGCCTTTCTTTGTGCTCGTTTAAATGTTTGGCCCGGTTTGATGCCGGATCTTTCCCGCATCAAACCGGCCGAGGATTCCTGCCCCCTCACTTGCGTCCCTGGGAACCTCCGGGTTCCCTGGTTTGCAAGCAGGGGGAGGGAGGGAGGCGGGGGAAACCCAGCGAAAACTGCCTCCTCCAGGCAGCACTGACAAACCCCCTCCCCCCTCTAAAGCCTCCAGCCAGTGATTAAATTTAATCACTGGCTGGGGCAGAGGAGATGGCTTCTCCCAAACCCGGTTTTCTCCCAAACCCGCTTTGGAGCCGGCTTCTCCAAAACGCGCTTGGGAGAGCGCACGTTTAAAAACGCCCTATGTCACTGAGTCTACCCTGCAAATACAATTCCCCGTGTCAAATTAAGACACTAAACCGCAAAATCATTTGTGGTTTTTCTCACATGGCCATTTTAGCTAGCAGAGGTACCGGGAAGCACTGGAGTCTAATGGGAAACTGATGTTAATTTCTGGGTGAAGCTGGTCATTACGTATGCTGCTTGAGTGATGTTTTTCTGGAAGTCTGAATTGCAGTACACACTGAACTACAAGGGCAGCACATAAAAGGGATTTTAGTTCTTGTGTTGTTTTAAATGTCAGGGAGATGGAGCAATTCATGCGTTATTTTATTTTTTTTAAAAACCATGGCACAAAAGTCCTTGTGTCCACTGTGCTGGCAGTTTTAGGCAGTTTTCACTTCTGTTTAGCTCTCTGGCAGCAGACGCTCCAAAAGTTCATTTGCTACTTGGCTGTCAACTTCCTCTTTAGCCTTCAAGGGATCTATCCCTCAAGGTGCTGAGCACTAATGGATCAGTTGAGCGAAGCACTTAAACATTTGTTTAACTTTATAGCACATCCATACCCTCCAACAGTACCTTCTTGATAAGTATAGAAACAGATTTTGTTATCTTGTAAGGGGCTCCCAGCACTACCAGCTTCTACAGACAAAGGGAGTGATTAGGAGTGTGCAGAAAGGACCTCACTTGATTTTGTTTCCCTTTTCATTTTCAGTTACAAAAATTTATTCATTTTCATTTCCCATTGAAATCAATAGGAAACACTTGGCAGGGCTTCATAGTGGTGTTACTTTCCTTCTATGTCATTTTCCCTTCCCCCAAACTTGCACAGACTGCCCCAGAGGGGCAGAAATATCAGAGACAGAGGGTGATTTCAGACGTGCCGGGCCACCCTTGGGCCACAGCACGGAATCACCTTTTCATCCCCCCTCCACAATCTGGCCGGCCGGTCAACAGACGTGCCGGCCAGATTCCGGAGGGGGATTAGGGAGTGGGTGGGGCTGCGCTGTGCAACATATGGCCGCACAGCCCCACCCGCCCACGTTCCCCCAGCCAGCCGCCCTCCTGGATACGGGTGGGTGCAACGGCCAATGCGGCCACTGTGCTTGCCCGCCTCCCCGGGTCTGGGCGACAGCCCGGAATCAGCCAAGGTAACAGACGTTACCTTCCGCTGATTCCCGGCTGTGGTCAGCTAAGTAACCATGCTTCTGGACCTCCGGGCGGCCGGAGTTCCGAAAGCATGGCCAAAGGGATTCCCACCAGGTATTCACTGTGGTGAACATCTGGCGGAATGCCCTTTAGATGTTATGGTACCGCGGCCACCACGGGGGGTTCACCATGGTTTTGTAACATCTGAAATTACCCAGACTGGTAAGCAGCAGGTGAGCAGAGCACAAAGCAGAGACTGGCAGGCAGGGGGCACCAGGAACTTGAAACTGCAAGCACTAACATAGGAGAAGACAGTGGTGGCCCAAGTCTGACAAGACTTCAAGTTGCAAAGAGGAGGCAGGAGGCAGAATATTAGAAAGAGACTGGCACACAGCAGGCAGGCATTGAGAACCAGCAGGGACTGGCAAAGGAGACTTGCTGTCCCAAGTATTGGACTTCAGCTTAAAGAAAATACCCTGGTGGGGGGAGGGAGGGGCAGAAGATATGAGAGAGAGAGAGAGAGAGAGAGAGAGAGAGAGAGAGAGAGATGAATCACCACATAGACTGGCAACAGCAGAAGGTTAAAGCAGCAGCAGGCACTGGCTTTGACATACACAAGCACCTCAAAGGGTGTCAGGGTGTAAACTTGCAGAGAGTACCCCAGGGAGGAGATAGGTGAGAGACAGACATATTTGTGCAGCACCAAGAGGGGGGCAGAGAGGAGCAGGAGGCAGGCTCTGGCTTTGGCATTAGCACCCACAAAGTGTGACAGGGTCATGGTGTCAATTTGCAGAGATCACCCCTTCAGGGAAGCACATCTGAACGAGGGAGTTAGCAGCACAAGTAATAAAGCTCCAAAGCCAAAACAGTGCACAAGTATCTCTGCGAAGTACCCAGAGGAATTGTGGTCGAGTGGCCTGCCAGGGGAGGAATACCAGAAGCTTTGACTGATTCCAGTGCCCTAACCACCCCGCACCCGATTCATTGGAAGCATGTGCCAGGAAAGACCTATCTGAGGGGATCTTCTGCGTGTACCACTGTTCCACAGTGATGTGAGATCACTGAAGGTGCTTTCTGACATGCATAAATGTGCATAAACGCACCCAATTTGCCTCTGAGAGAAACTGCGAGAGGCAAATCAGGTGCAGCTTTTGACTTTGGTGGCAATCCATGCAGAGGATACAAAACTGTATTTTTGGGTTTTGCATCATGCAGGGGATGCAAAGCCTGAAAATCCAGCTTTTTATCCCTTGCATGATCACTGCCAAAGTCACAGTTTCTCGCGGAGGCAAATCAGGCATGTTTATGCACATTGGAAAGTGCCCTGAGATGCGTTCGTGATACAAACTGGCCAACAGAGATGTCAACCATATATGCCTGTCTTGTGACTGGGCTTCCCCTCCCCTTTGTTGTTTTGTTTCCAACCTCAGCAGACTTAGGGAAAAACAAAACAAAAATTAATTGCACACCCCTAGGTGTAATTATCACCTCATTGGCCCAGCAGGGAACAAAGCTGCGTCTCATTGCTGAGGGGCAGGTGTGGGGCACCTTCTTCACTTTAACAAGTTTGGGATAAACACTGCTGTCAAAGAATAAAAGATGGTAACACCCAGGCAGGAGGGAGCTGTTTGCCTGGGAGCAAGATGAAAACTCGAAAAGGTAGGAGGGCTGTAAGTGTGTTTGTGAGAGATGATTTTTTTAGCTGCCGAAAGGGACTGCCACTGCTTCCACCTATGATCCTCAGTGCAACTTTAAAACTAAAAATTTAGAGCCAAAGTCAATGCACTTATTTGGGAATTTTGACTTTTTAATAGGTGAGTTATAACTTGAACGACCAGTCCTGCACATACAAACAAATGCATACTCAAAATTCCACACAGAGACATCCTTTTTTTTTTGCAGCTCAGCCCCAGAGTTAATTAGTGGGCTATTACATAATTCCATAAGTGTATGCAAATTTATGCAAATTAGGAAGCAGCATGACGTATACCTATTTTTCACTGTCAGATGTTAGAGGGGATGCACATGATTGATCCTGATTTCTTATACACCACTCAAATTCTGAAAGCACGTTTAAGCACTTCTCTAAAGATCTGCTTGGGCCAGACTTTCCAAGTTGAGCTGAGCAAATACTGGCCATGTCACTGCGATTACCATGGCCCTTAAGTTGTGTCTACATTAGAAAGGAATGGGTGACATCACGGCACATGACATTGCTTCAGTTCCCCGCCCACTTTTTTTTAGCTTTGGCTTTACTCTTGTGAAACACTGTCTGAAAGGGGAGGGGGTTTTAAAGCATCATTATGTCGCATAACAACGCCCCTCCTTTTGCCAGTTTAGACTGGCCTCTTGCAATATCCATTGTGGTGCTGAAGCAAAATTCTGGCTTCAATTCCATTTCTGATGGATCAAGCTATTCCGATCATGCTGGCAAAATGTGGACAAACCAGTCCGTGTTTTGCCAGAGATCCAGATTGATTTGTCCCCGTACTGCACATGAGCAAAATGGCAGTGCCTGTACTGCAGGCTGTTGCCATTTTGCACCTACACAATATGGGTCCCACAATCTTTCATTTGCACAATGCGGAGCAAAAAATGGCAGCGTCTTGCGGTCGGAATGCTGGATGGAATTCCGCTGTGTCTTAAATCCGTGGCGGAATTCCATTTGATGTTCGGAAAATGGGAAAATTCCACGAAGACAGAGTGGCTGTTTCATTTCAACCCTAATCAATAGCATCACAGCACACTACAAAAAGAGACTTGTCACTCTTGGCTGCTCAGTTTAGCTGTACCTGACCTGAACCCAAATGGGTCAAATGAAAGATGCATCCAACGCAACTTGGCAGTTCCAGCTGGATCCCATTGGGGTCAAAGTATGACACACCTCTTTATGCTTCACTTGATCTGGCTACAGTATTTGACAACTAATTAATCAAAGCCTAAGTTTGTTAGCAGAATATAATCCTTAGGACATGCTTCCAAGTACGCAGAGATGGGGCAGAAGCTAGGGAAAGCTCCAAGATGTTGGATCCTCTTTGACACCTAACAGAAAAGGTGGGAAAAGAGTCAAGTGGCTTCTTGAAACCTACCTACAATCCTTGCTCCCGATGTGATGCCTAGTTTCTAATACAGACAACAAGCTACACTCTCGACAAAGAAGGCGTTCATTTTCCAAAGCAGGTTGCTGTTGGGCAGAATCAGCAAATGCCCAACGATGTATTTTTTCATTCTCAAAAATGTTAACAAGCTTTTGTTTACAAAAACCACAACAAAACTGCAGGATTTTCCTGTGCGGTATCAAAAGCATGGATGTTTGCAGAAGGGATTTGTGTTTTGTAAATTACATCCTTTTACCATATTATCACTCATCATAATTTCAGCATCAATCAAATGCAAAGCTCCCATCGTTAAAATTAACTAGCTCCTCACTGAAAAGTTGCAGTCAAGAGGGTGAGGTGAGGGAAAAGCGGTTTTGCTTGCCAATTAAGTCCACCTTTTATTTAACAGCTCCTTGTGCTCCCCGCCATAATACAAAGGCAACCCCCAAGAGGTCTCTGCTCACTGATGGATAACATGTCAAAATGTCCCTTTTAAAGTGTCTCAAAGGCCATTTGTAGTCTGCTGTTTCAGCTAAATGTTGTCTGTCATGTATTGCTAAGACTTATAAAGACGCTGTTGGGGATCATCTCACAAGCCTTTTGCTAGCACCTTCCTTGCAACCTGTTCAAACGTGGAAGGTCAGACTCAGAATTACCTATGGCTCTTGCACAAGCAGTAAACGCAATGCTCAGAATCAAGCTCTTAAGGAAGCTCTCCTGGCACATCATCCTTTAAACTTGGTTTTGTATTATGAACTTACATACAATGGTGCACATATGATGATTACAAATTGACAGTAGCAGTGCAAGTTGACCTTTGGTAGGACATGAGTCCTCGCAAAACATGAAGCAAAGAAAAATGGCCAAGAACTCCATCTGACTCCCAAAGAAGCCACTGGGGATGAGATAGTTTCATTACACCAAGGGTGGAAACCTTTTCCCTCACCTGGACCACTTGCAAGAGATTATTTATTTCTTTATTTTAAAATTTTACTAATCCGCTCCTCCTGCCACAGGCAGCTTGGGGTGGCTTACAATTATAACAGGATAAAAATAATAATAAAGTAAAGCTAAAAACAGTTCATAATAAGAAAAAATTAAAATATCCCTCCCCGCCCACCACCCTAACCAACTCCTCCTGCCCAGTCACCCATCTCCCCCACCAAACGCCTGGCGGAACAGCAGGTCTTACATTTTCTTCAAAAGGAGGGGAGTTCGGGGGCCAAATCAGGCCTCCACCAGAAGGGAGTTCCACAACCATGGTGTGGCCACCGAGAACTCCCTCCCCATTGTGGCCCCCTCTGAAGACTCGGGGGACCTTTAGAAGAGCACCCCAGATGACTGGACGGGCCGATCCAGAATCCGGGGGGCGAAGCGATCCCGCAGATAGGTAGGCCCTAGGCCATTTAGGGCTTTATAGGCAAGCACCACCACTTTGAATCTGACCTGGAAAACTACAGGCAGCCAGTGTGGCGCAGGGGTGCTTAAAGGGCTTATTCTAGGGCTGAAATTAAAAATTTTGCCTGGTTCCGATTCCATCGGAACCGGGCGTTTTGTTCAATCCAATCAGAACCCGGATGGAACAAACCCGCCCCCCCCCCAACTGTTTGTGCATGCTCAAAATGGCTACTGCACTTCTGCATGTGTGAAAAATGGCCACTACCATACTACAAGATGGGGGTCGCCATGCTCCAGCAAGCCATCCAGAATTTCAATAAGCCATTCCGATTTCACAGAACTCCATGCAATTGGAATGGCCTAGTCAAACCAGCCCCAGTTCATTCAGGATGGAGGAGGAAGGTCTGCATCATAGGTCAATTCTATGGATGCATCCCCTGTCCTTCTGTGCATGCCCTCATCTGTACTCCCCTTAGCTGAGAATATTCGTCTCCTGAACTCTAGGGGTGGGACATCAGGGCAATTACTGGGTACCGGATTTACCGGTTACCGGATTTTTAAAAACCGGATTTCCGGATTTGTGTACCGGTTTACCGGTACCAGATTTTTCCCATTGATTTCAATGGGGAACTGTCCCCATTGAAATCAATGGAAAAAAACACAAAAAACTTTCCCCCTCCCCCTCCCAGGCTGCGCGGGTGGAAGGGGGGACACCCCCCACCCACCCTGCCCAGCCTGGCTTTTTTAAAAAAAAATTCCCCCCGAAGTCCCTGCTAGTGCAGACTCTGGGCTGCCGCCGCCGACCTGGAGCCCGCACCATCAGGTACTAGGGTGATCCCTGGGGTGGGGGTGGTTTAACACCCCCCCACCCCAGGGATCACCCTACCTCCCCACCCAGGGATCGCCTACCTTGCACTCTGGGCAGTGGTGGTCCGACACCGGCGGCTTCAGCGCTGACTGTGGCTGCCAGCTTCAGCGCTACTAGGCCTTCCGGTGAACTCCGGGTTTCACCGGAAGGCCTAGTAGTGCTGAAGCCAGCAGCCACAGCCAGCACTGAAGCTGCCGGAGTCGGACTGCCGCTGCCGCCCGGAGCGCAAGGTAGGCGATCCCTGGGTGGGGAGATAGGGTGATCCCTGGGGTGGGGGGGTGTTAAACCACCCCCACCCCAGGGATCACCCTAGTACCTGATGGTGCGGGCTCCAGGTCGGCGGCGGCAGCCCNGGCAATGTTAAAAAATCCGATACCAATAGTCCCACCACTACTACTAATTAACTCAATTTTTAATCCTCACAACAAACCTGTGAGGTATGTTAGGCTGAGAGATCTGTGTGATTGGGCTAAGGTCACCCAGTGAGTTCATGGCTAAGATGAGACTTGAACCAGGGGCCTCCTCCTATCTCCTGGTTCAAGTACTGCACGCTTAACCATATTACTAGCGCTGTCTCTTATACACATCTAGATGTGTATAAGAGACAGACAATAGCTAATTCAGCAGTAGTTATTTCAATAGTGCAAATCCCTCCTCCTATCTCCTGGTTCAAGTACTGCACGCTTAACCACTACACCATCTGTCTCTTATACACATCTAGATGTGTATAAGAGACAGGTCCCACCCCTACTGAACTCCATTGTTTCGGCTGTTGTCCGTTCCCTCCTGCACATCATCAACCTCTCCCTCTCTACTGGCTCCTTCTCCTCCGCCTTCAAGCATGCCTCTGTCTCTCCTATCCTAAAAGTCCACTCTTGACGCCTCTGACCCTTCTAGCTACCATCCTGTCTCACTCCTTCCCTTTGCTTCCAAACTTCTTGAATGTGGTGTCTACTCCTGCTGCCTCAAATTCCTCTCTGCCAACTCCTCCCTTGACCCCCTTCCAATCTGGCTTCCGGCCACTTCACTTTACTGAAACCGCTCTTGCAAAGATCACAAATGATCTTCTTGTGGCTAAATCTTAATCACCTCTACTCCATTCTTGTCCTTTTGACCTCTACTGTCTTTGATACTGTTGACCACTCACTCTTCCTGGACTCACTTCACTCCCTTAGCTTCTGTGGCTCCATCCTCGACTGGTTCTCCTTCTACCTCTCTGACTGCTCCTTGCCAGCTCCACCTCCTCTTCCCTTCCCCTCTCGGTTGGTGTTCCCCAAGGCTCTGTCCTTGGCTCTCTCCTTTTCTCTATCTACACCCTGTCCCTAGACAAACTCATTGCCTCTCATGGCTTTCAATATCACCTCTACACTGATGACACTCAACTCTCTTTCTCTACTCCCTCTCCCCCTCCATCTGTTCAAGCTCACCTCACCAGCTGTCTCTCTGATATCTCTATCTGGATGTCTCAATGTCCACTCAAACTCAACATGGCTAAAACTGAACTCCTTATCTTCCTCCCTCCTAATCTTCCTCCGTCTATGCTCGGGGGGCCTTTCGTTCTCTCACCGACCCCGCCCTGAGGGCCAGGGGGGTGGCGTGGGTTTCCTCCTTGCCAATCCCTGTCAATTCCAAACCCTTTCCCCTCCTCCCTCCCTCTCCTTCCCTTCCTTTGAGGCCCATTCTGTGCGTTTATACTCCCTCCTACACCTTCGTGTTGCTGTCATCTACCACCCCCGGGGTTCCCTCTCCTTTTTTCTCCCAGACTTTGAATCCTGGCTCACCTTCTTCCTCTCTGATGACACCCCCGCTCTCATTCTTGGTGATTTCAACATTCATGTCGACACACCTTCCACGCCCTCTATCTCCCGCTTTCTCTCCCTGACCTTCTCCTTTGATCTCCGACTCTGGACCGATTCCCCAACCCATACCGATGACCACTCCCTCGACCTCATCCTCTCATGAAATTGCTCTCTTGCTGACCTCTCCTTTGATCCCTGCCATAATTCTGATCACTTCCTCACCTCCTTTAGCCTCTCCCACCAACCACCCTCCTCCTCCCCCTCTCTGCGCCCCTTCCGAACTGAACTGAATTTCCAAACTTTCCCATGTCTTGCCCACTCCCCACATTTTATTATACATGGTACAGGGCAACACGTGAGATGCCTCCACCCAGTTTCTCTGGGTGGAGGCATCTGTGTAAACACCACTTACGGTGTGTGTAGGTGTGTGCATGCTTCCGCGCAACACCCATTTCCACCCACCACCCACCCACAGAGCAATCGGCAGTGGAGTCTGTTGTTCCGTGGGTGGGTGGGTGGGGGGTGGAGATGGGTGTTGCGTGGGAGCATGCACACACCAACACCCACCGCAAGTGGTGTTCACACAGATGCCTCCACCCATCTCCACCCAGAGAAATGCACCCCACCCTCTGCAAGTGGTGTTTACACAGATGCCTCCACCCATCTCCACCGAGAGAAACTGGGTGGAGGCATCTCATGTGTTGCCCTGCACCATGTATAATAAAATGTAACACCCATTTTATCGGTGTTAGAGCGTCTGTGTAAAAAGGGCTAAAATGTAGGCAGCTCTGTGTGTGGAAATGGTTGTGTCCCCATGGGAAAGGACACCCACCCACCTCCACCCACTGCAGCAACACATCCATCCCCACAGCCACCGCTGCCTGTGTAAAAGGGGACCAAGACAAGATTTGAACACTAGTCTCCAAGGTCTAAATACAACCCCTTAGCTACTAGGATACACTGACTCTCAGTATAAAGCTAATAGGACTGTTTTTCATCAGGAAGCTGCACCAAAAAAAATCTAGAAAGGAATGTTAATTTAATTGGATTGCCTTGTTTCCTTGTTATCTTAAACACCTCAATGCCTGCAGCAGTGAAGATCTTCCTGGAATTGAAAACACTACAGTTCTTCGATTCTATTCTGCACTGAAACTTATATTAGAAATACCTTTATTATGAAAGAAGAAGAAAAAAAAACCATATGTACTAGAGTCCACAAAGAACATGTTATGTTAAACATTGTACTGTAGGTTTGCCTTCTGGTGCCGGCAACAGATGTAGATCAAGAACTCTAAATTCCAGTTAAATGAAACCAAAGATTAATTGCAAAATCCTTCAAAGTATTGGGGGGGGGGGGGGGGGAGATGGTAAAAGTATGCATAAACATTCAAGTACTTTCACAAATTCTCATAGCTTATAATTAGATTTGCTCAATGCTATCAAATCTGAAGCCCCATTGCAAAGAAAAGAAGTGGTTTGTTGTTTTAAGATGCATATACAGATATAGGAAATTTGTGTAATTATAAACAGTTGTTCTGCCTCCCTGTTTAATTTCTACAGCACTAAATCAAGGCTGTGCCATGCTTTCATGTACAGCAGAATAATTAATTGCAAAAGCAGGATGCCTACAAGGTTAAGCAATAAAATACAAAATTGGGGAAATATTCATAAGTACGAGATTGAGCAGCTCTGCTGGCTCTCCATCGAGAGATGGAGTGGCAATGCATTCACAATTTGCAAGAAGAACTCTAATTGGATTTAACCAAACTTTAGTTTCGACTGCTATGAATGTATCTGTTAGATATTAAGTGTACGAAAAGGGCATAAAACTGCAATCACATCAGTGGAAGTAGAAGCCGGGAGCCCTGGCTACTCCAAGAAGACTCCATAGGCCCATATGGATGAATAACAAATAAACAAACAAAACCAAACAACATATTTTAATACAGTGTCCTCTTCTGCCGAATGGCACTCCGCACACACCACCACAACATTAATACAATTTATAATCCATGTAAGATCTGTTTAAAAGGGGGAATGTAATGGGGGTGTGAGTGTGTGCGGGGGAACAAGGTTTGGGGGTGTAAGCTCTGTCAGGAACTGGGTGTGGACGGCAGGGAATGGATCATTCTATTATGATCTGTTGGATATTTCTCCAAAGTCACCGAGAATGGCCACTGTTGGAGACAGGATGCTGGGCTTGATGGACCATTGGTCTGACCCAGTATGGCACGTCTTATGTTCTTAGATTAAGGAGAATCAGCAGTAAAAGCACCAGAAGAAGAAAAAATAAATCTTCAGATGCCTTTTGAAAGTGAGGTGAAGGATGGAGCCACAGGATCAGCAACATAAAAAGTTGTGCAGAATTATTTTGGGACAAAATTTTGGAAGCTTTTAAACCGTGAATTCCCTTAAAACCGATCATCATAGTCTCCTTGCCTTGGGCAAGATCTGACTGATCAGTGGGGAGTTGCATTGCAATTGACTAAGTGGTTGTGACTGATCGTTGGCCATTTTTACATGAGACACTCCCCACGCATGTCCACCTAGTGGACACATGAGGGAGCGCTTGTGTAAAAGGGGCGGTGGGTGGGCACGCGCTTCTGCGACCCATCTATCTCCACCCACCTCCAAAACATGGAGAAACCGGTAAAAAGATGGGTTGCTCCATGCGTGGAGATGGATGGAGATGGTTGTGTGCCTGTCTGATGCCTCCCCCCATGCACGGCCCATGCAGCAGCGTGCATATAGACCCCCTCCTCCACCATGGTCCATGTAAAAATGACCATTGTTGTATTTTCCTATAATGCGATGAGACACTGAACATATCCTGACTCCATATTCCAGAAAAAGCCACAAGAAAGACAGACTTCCCTAAACGTTGTCCATGTCCAAATTCATGTCCTTTAATAAATGTGTCTGCATTTTCAGTACATTCACAATTATAAGTTTAAAATGTACAGTACTTAAAAAAATAAAAATAAAGATTAAAAAAAGTCAACCCACTATACATACAGCTGGTTTTCCTTTTAGGAAGAAAATTATAGCCGACAATCTTCAGTCTTTATTGTTCTACAAGACATGTTGCTAACTCTTACAGAAAGAATGCTCTAATCTATTTGATAGCTGGATTATTTTAGAATTAGCTAGAACATTTCTTTATTCTTATTATTGCTCCTTGCATGTTTAATTTTAGAAGTGTAAATCATATAATTAAAGCGCTGTGGTGGGAAATGATTATGTTTCAAATGTAGCTCTACGTGCTATGAGGAAATATAATGGGAAGAGATATTTCTAAATGTTAAAAAAAATCCATACAGTTAAAAAGAAAAGTAAAAGAAATCAGGTAACAGAGTATGGTCCACCCAGGCTAAGTCTCTGCAGGATGCAGCCCAACCAACTCACTTCCTCACAGATTCAGCACCACATGATCTTTATTAGACAGTCATTATTCCTCCATCATATACATAGGGTGTTTTCAGACGTTACAAGATCACAGTCAACCACAGTGAAACACACTCAAACCCACGGCGGGGCCAACGGGCCCTGAACGTCTGTTCTGCGGCCACCAGATGTTCACCACAGTCAATCCCCAGCAGGGGACAAAATTAACCACCCTTCCGGAGCTCCGGCCCGGACCATCTCCAAAAGCGTGGTCAAAGTAATTCCCACTTGGAAACAACGAAAAGTAACATCTGAACGGCAACCACCAGCCAGAATCAAGCAAAATGATTCCCAGCCGGGGACAAAGCACGCAGAGTCGCTGTCAGGCAATGAGCAACAGCACAGGCCGTGGAGGATGATTTAAAGGATACACAGCAGCAGGGGAACGTGGCGGGATGGAGCGAGGCGGAAGGGAGAGGAGAGCGGAGGGCGAGAGAGCAAGGCAGGAGGAGGCGCAGGCGGAGCTCATGCTGCACATGGAGGTGGTGGAGGGAGAGCAGCAGCAGCAGCAGCCGGGACAGGCCGCCCCGGAGACGACAACAGCTCCAACTCTGCTCTACCTGAACATCTGGAGTCCAGTCTTTAGACAGATGGGCCATCCAAGTGTGTGGTGGAGAAGAGGCGGGGCCCTTGTCCATCTGAAAACGCCCAATGAGACAGTGTCCCTGCCTTAACTATAGAGCAGTGGCTGCTACTTTATAATATGCGGATTTGTCAGAATCACTGGGAAGTTTGAGGTTCAGAGTACAATTAGCATACTGCAATGAAAAGTTAATGTAGGTTTTCCCTCTGTATGGAATCATGTGGTGAAGTCCTTGCTCCATGATAGCGCTGAACTCAAATATTTTGCCTGGTTCCAATTTAGCCCAAACCAGGTGTTTTGTTGGGTCCCAAAGTCAGTTCAGTCCAAGTTTTGATCGGACCAAATTGGGGGTGGCGGGTGGAGACAGCCGTACTGCACAAAATGGATGCCACCATACAAGAAGATTGAAAATTGTGATCTGAGTTATTTCTCAAATCCAGTTATTTTATTACAAGTTATGAGGAAGGAAACCGGGTAGAAGCTTTTTTTGTTTGTTTCTTGGTCCCCTTCCAGATTTAAAGACAGGGTTACCTTTTTCTGGTTTTTGTCCTGTGGCATGTAGGTTATAGAAACCCACATGCAAAGCACTGTCATTAATTCTATAAATATATAATGCCCCAGTTTAATGGAAATAGCATAAGGCACTTGACCTTCATTTGAGCAGATGCCAGAGACAGCCTACAATCTCTCATTATGCAAAGTTTCATTAAGAAAAAAATATTTCTACTCAAAACAAGATTTTGGTTAAACTATGTTAAAAAGAAAAGAGGGGAAAAAATCCTGCTCTTCAGCTACACAGAATTAAGGTTTGCATAAGTGCTCGCTCATGTCCTTCCAAAATGCTGATTGAAGTGATCAAACCCCATGATCACAAGTGAGAAACAGCTATGGTAGAAATAATGTAAATGTCATGAGATTAAGAGTTAAGGTATAACACCCCACAATGGCCCTTTTTACATTGGCCCTTTTTACACTGACACTCTAACATCCATAAAATGGGTGTTGCATTTTATTATACATGTTGCAGGGCACCACTGCAGCCAATCACCATGGGTCCTGTGCACACATGATCCCTCCATGCAGTTCCTCTGGGTGGAGATGGGTGGGGGCGTCTGTGTAAACGTCACTTTCGGTGGGTGTTGGTGAGTGGTTGCTCCCGGCCAACACCCATCTCTACCCACACCCACCCACGGAGCAACAGACGTCACTGCCGTTTGGTTGCTTTTAGACGGATACAGGAGTAGTCTGCTCCCAGAGCACCCCCATGTCTGCCTAATTCCAGCTTTGCTTGGGTCAGCTTCAGATGGACCTGGTGGGTTCCCCGGCCCTCGGGTTCTTCCATGTGCACCCCCCCGCCTCTGCACCACAGAGTTTCAGGCAATTGCCCAACAATCTAGGATGGCGCTTGCAATTCTGTTTATTAATTTAATGAATTAATTAATTCATTTTCCAGTTTCTACCCCGCCCTTCCCAAATGGCTCAGAGCAGCTCACAAAGCAAATAAAACAGCACATCAAACATATAATAAAACCGCACAGAACCCCACCCCAACATCCCACCCAACTCACAGCCACAACCTCCCAACCGAGACCCACCCGCAAACCTCTGAATGACCTCACCCGCAACTCTATGGTGTTGTCCGGGACAACAGCCAGACAAAAGTGGAGCTGACGTATGGGTCCACCAATCAGATAGGCAGTAGGTCCACTTCAAGCCAGTGCCCCAGATCTGGTCAGCCTGCCCCACCAGCAGCACTCTAGGATGTTCCAGAGCTCTGATGGCAGCTGTCTTCACTTCCACATCTGGCGGGGTGGGTAGAGGTGGGTGGTGCTTTAGAGAGACAGCAAAGCCCCAGGGTGAAGCAGGCTGGTGCAAGCAGAACCAGGGCTTCCATCTGTCTAAAAGCGTCCATTCTATTAAGATAGATGCCTCATAAAATCAGGGTTAGACAACTAGCATTATGCACTCAACTGGTATCTATCTATCTATAAATTATTAATATTAAGACCTGTTTTATTATGTACACTCCAAGGTCCCCTCTTGGTCTATTTTCAGGGCTGCTAAATAATCACCTTTACGGTTTTGGCACTTACCACGATGCCTTCGACACTGAAGAGATTGATTCCCCCCCACTACCCAGCAATGAAAACAATGCAAGCTGCTAAGCCCTCACTGCCTGTCACCAGCCAAACCACCAGCTGCACAAACCCATTAGCTTCCCTCTTTGTTTAAGGAACCTATCGTTATGTGCGATTGTCACTGTGCAGAAAGGTCATCAAATTCAACACAGGAGTTGCTATTTCTTTTCTTTTTAAAGAATGATTATTCAACGATGAATCCCCACCCTGGTGCTTTGTACCTTGGCACCGGTGGGAAAGCCCCGGTCCTTGGCCATATCTGACCAGAAAAATGATATTTAGTAGAAGTGACAAGGGTACCTGATTTATTGCCGATGGGTAATACCCACAATTCCCAACTCTGTGCCAGCTAACTGACAATTACCCCAAAACACCCAGGAATGATCAGTATAATAAATTTACCAAATTACCAACTGGTAAATCAGTATTGGAAAATAGGAAAACAAAAACAAAAAACTAGCAAACAAAAATGGGATGAAAATTCGAGAAATCAGGACAGAAACTTGAAAACCTGGTACTGGAAGTTGGTATTCTGGGACCGGAAATCAGAACATTGGGAACCTGAAGGTGGGATGGTCAGTTTTATTTTAGTATTTAGATTTTTTTAATCCCACCCTATCCTTTAGTCTCAGGATGGTTTACAAGTCTTTAACTTATTAACTGTAACATTAGCTACTAGGGTGGGGTGGGGATTACTGGATACCGGATTTACTGGAATCTGATCTCCCGATATTGGATTTACAGGTATCAGAATATTGGATGTTTAATATTGCCGATTTTACTGGTTTTTTACATTGCGGCCATTCCTAAATGGCATAAATGTAAAAAAATCTGGTAAAACCGGCAATGTTAAAAAATCCGATACCAATAGTCCCACCACTACTACTAATTAACTCAATTTTTAATCCTCACAACAAACCTGTGAGGTATGTTAGGCTGAGAGATCTGTGTGATTGGGCTAAGGTCACCCAGTGAGTTCATGGCTAAGATGAGACTTGAACCAGGGGCCTCCTCCTATCTCCTGGTTCAAGTACTGCACGCTTAACCACTACACCACACTGCCTCTCATTTAAGTACCAGAAATTCTACAGGTTTACTCATTTTTTCAGATACTCAGTTCAGCTCTAATATGTAGCCCCTTTCCAAAGTATAGGATCTGGCCCTTGGATCCATCACCTCCTCTGAAGCACTGTAGCACTCTTTTGGCTGCAAATTCACTGAGTGATCTTGGGAAAGTCACTTTCCCTCAGCCTCAGTTCCCTAACTGTAAAACGGGAATAATAACGACCTCTCTTACAGAGTTGTAATAATGGTGAACAAGATAAGGATTGTACTGCACTTTGAAGTTTGAAAATGCTATAGAAATTATAAATAATAAAACAAAACAATAGTAAAAAAGGCTTAATTCTGCAGTCACATCAATGGGAGTGTCCTCCTTCCCCCTGTAACTCCTAGCCACCTGTCAGAGCTTATACTAATTTTCAAAGTGGCCCATGGGAAGGAAAGGTTCCTGCCCCATCTCCCATAACCCATCATCTTCTGCCTTAGAGTTTCCCTCTCCAATCAACGTCACAAACATGACCTTCTATTTGGGGTAATTTCCCTTCTTTTGGAACCAGTTGATGTATTTATTTCTTCTTCTTCTTAGAAGAAGAAGCAGCAGAAGCATTTATGCAGTGCCAGCACTGTACCTGGTGCTTTACAATTGTTATTATTATAGACAGGCCCCTGTCCAGTGGACTTACAATCTAAGACGGACAAGGGAGCACAGGAAGAGAGAGAGACACACACACACACACACTTCCATTTATTACAGATGGGAAACTGAGACTGAGAGGTTGTGACTTGCCCAAGGCTGCCCAGTGAGTTCATGGCTAGAGCAAGATTTGAACCCTGGCTTCCTAGTTGCAAGCCCAGCATCTTATCCACCATCTTATCCACCACCAGTGGTGACACTGGTTCTGAGCCTATCTTTTAAGTTTCTTCCAATGGTTCCTTTAGCTATCCCCCTTCGCCCTGGTTTAGGGATGGGCGAACAGAATGCCATTAGTATGTTTGGAAGTTTGGTTCAAAACCCGAGTTTGGGTTCGGTTGTTCGGTTCGGCGGAGTTCGGTTCAGCCAAACATTCAAAAAAGCGCTATCAGTACCGAAACCAAATATTTTCAGTATCGGTATTTTTGGCCCTGAAACCACCCCTGGTGTCCACTCCTGGTGCCAGGAAGTCTGCTCCTCAGCTGCCTCCCCCTTTCAGTCATGTTTTTCCCGCCCCTGAACTCATCCAAACTCATCTGAACTTTTCCAACTGTTCAGAAGTTCGAGCGTTCGGTTCGGAAGTTTGGTTTGGTTGTCCGAACAGGCCGACTTCGGTCCAAACTCCGAACCGCATTCGCACATCCCTACCCTGGATCTCTTTTGGCTTTTGAAGCCAAATGACCACTGTGGAAAGCTAAGGGTCTAGGAAGGATCTAGGAAGTAAGCTGTCCTGGAAGATGTTTGAGAAATGCCTGGAGCTTAGGGAGGGCTGGCACCTATACTGTACTTGGTTATTTACCAATCTTGGAAGGCTGTGGAGACTGAGGGTGAAAACAGACATGACGCTAACTCCACGTTAACACAACCTTAACATTTCTTATGCATACTGCAGGACTGCATGGGGCACTAATACAGCCCTGCAACGTGCATAAGAAATGTTAAAACAGTGTTAAAGTGGAGTTAGCGTCATGCCTAATTTCACCCTGAGAGAAGTGACTGAACGCAAATTCTACCTTGCAAATGTTTGTCAAGCTAATCCTGCAAGGACGTATGCCGGCCCAAGTGGCCTTTCATGATGGGCACAAAAGTAATATTAAAATATAAAATGAGGACAAGTTAATTTGATACCTCATTCAATAAATAATTATAAAGCAGGATGTGTCAATTAATTTGGGTGGCTATATATGTTATCATTGCATTCC
This sequence comes from Sphenodon punctatus, assembly GCA_003113815.1. Classification (NCBI taxonomy): domain Eukaryota; kingdom Metazoa; phylum Chordata; class Lepidosauria; order Sphenodontia; family Sphenodontidae; genus Sphenodon; species Sphenodon punctatus. The sequence goes on along the minus strand of QEPC01009477.1, from coordinate 906,903 downwards.
TTATTGCACAATGAAGATATCAGATTCTGAATGCTCCATATATATTTGGAGGTATAGCAGCGGAGTGATTTGCCTTGACCTTATCAATATTCTGCAATTTGTTTGGCCGGCCAGTCCATTTATGTGTTTACAGCCACTGTAACCTTTACAGAAGAATGGAATGGTCAGCCAATTAAAATAGAGAATACTGAGAATGTCAAAGTATAGCCTCTACAACCACATTCCACATTAAAATACTAATAAATCATCCCCATGACAGAAATCATAATAAGAACATGCAATGATATCAAATGTATCCCTTCTCACAGCAATGACTGGAAAAGGAGAAGACAGTGGCACAAACATAACTCTTTCGTTGATAGTATGCAAAAATTTCTAATCTCGGGGCCCTGATTTTATTTATTTATTTATTTTACCATTTTTCTACCCTGCCCCCTCCTGCTCACAGAGTAGCTCGGGGCAGCTTACAAAACACCTACATAAAAACACAACAATAAAAAACACATACATAAACTATTAAAAACATTAAAATGATAAAAAGAACTAAAAGGGCAGACTTTCCCCTACCCACCCCACCCCACCCCACCCGTCTCCCTCTCAAAGACCCGGCGGAACAACCAGGTCTTACGCTGTCGTCGGAAAGAGGGGAGGTTCGGGGCAAGGCAGGCCTCCATCAGGAGGGAGTTCCACAGCCTGGGAGCGGCTACTGAGAACGCCTTCCCCATCGTCGCCACCTGGGCAACCTGGGGGACTTCAAGTTCGGCGTCCCTGGCTGACCACAGGGGACACAATGCAATCTGGGGCCTAAGGCGGTCCCACAAGTAATCCAAGACCAGGCCATTTAGAACTTTATAGGTCATTACCAGCACCTTGAATTGGGCCCGGAAGATAATAGGCAGCCAGTGAAGAGAACGGAGCACCACTGTAATATGCTCACAGTGACCCGTCCCCGTTAAGAGACGGGCTGCCGCATTCTGCACCAGCTGCAACCTCCGGACCATCCCCAAGGACAGCCCCATGTAGAGTGCGTTGCAGTAGTCTAGTCTCGAGGTAATCAAAGCATGGATGATGGTGGCCAGATCCGAGTCTGAAACATAGGACAGCAGCCGTCGTACCAGACGCAACTGGCAAAATGCTCTCCTCACCACAGCCTCCACCTTGAGATCCAGGCAGAGCTGTGAGTTGAGTAGCACCCCCAGTCTGTGGAGCTGTGTGGCCAAAGGGGGGCAGACCCCATCGATGATGGGGGCCACCACCACCCCAGCCCTACCCGCCAACATCACCTCCATCTTGTCGGGATTCAACTTCAGACGGCTCGCCCTCATCCAGTCCCCCGCTTTGGCACTACAAAATAGTAAATACTAAGTAGCAGAGTCATATTTACAAAGGCATCTGATTTGCAGACACAGAGACTTGGCCCCATCACATTTAAAAAGAATCGCGTCGTGCACCCCCCAGGAGCATAGCGGCATCTCTGGGGCAAACCAATTTCCGAATGAAAAACCAAACCACGTATTACATGAAGAAACTGGATAGCACAAAAACGAGGAGGTAATGCTGTTTTTAAAAAGGCTGAAACCGAAACCTAGAACCTACTTCTTCCCCTCCCATCAGAATGACAAATAATTTGTGCTGCAATCCTCAAACCACTTCCTATAGAGGAGTCCCATTGGGAATCATGGATTAAATCAGATGATTAAAAAAAAAAGGAAAATGTACTTGTCCTCTGCTAGTAGATGCTTCAGATGCTACTGATTCTATGGTTTAATACCTGTAATGCTTGAATTGAGGCTGTCATTTATAGTCATCTGAAGATACATTTGGAAGCAACCAATCAAGCACTGTTTTACCCGTGGGGTAGCAAATGCTCTACCCATTTCAGATCTTCTCCTGAAATATCCATACCCCAAGCCTACTAGCAAACGAAGAGTATGCTTGGGTAGAATGAACAGTTCCAGATTTGGCAATGGTAGAGTAGTCTGCAACTTACATGACACTTTTCTTCTGCCATTTACTGGCGAGTGTGGCGCGCACGTGTGCGTACACACACAAATTTGTTAACATTTTTGATCTTTGAAAGGAAAGGCAGCTCTGACCCTTTCCTTTCCCCACATGGCCACAGTTCCGCCTGCAGAGTAAGCTGCTAATTACTCCAAGCAGGTATCAGCTGTATATCATTAACATTACCAATCTGGAGACCGGGATTTTCAAAGCATTGAAATTCTTCTCTCAGAAACCATGGCTGTTTTGATCTCCCACTGCAGCCAAGCAGTAAAAAACGTTGCACATGTTTTCTGCACCGATCCAAAGAAAATTTATTTTTCACACCCTACTTCATGCCATATGTTGGGGGCTGAAAGAATGAAGGATTTAGCTGTCAGTCTCTGAAGGCAGCACAGGTCCTATTCCAACTGTACGAAGCATCAGATCTGAAAGTATGACATTTCACTTTAGCTTCTGTCAGCACTATCTGCAGTGTATCACTGGCGCACTGCTGAAAATATTCTTGATAGGCAGCTCATATGCACTGGATAAAATGCTCATTAATCTTTTGTTTAGCACGCCGAGAGGACTGGTGGTGGTGGTGGGTTTTTTTAATGCAACTCTGGAAAGTTTCAAAAATATAAAACACAGATCCAAAACTAGCTAACAAGGAAGAAAAACTGGATACGGTGGCTTCAAAAACCAGCTGAAAACATCATTTCCAAGTTTTCCTTTTCCGCCCTGTCGTTAAGCTTCACTTTCCATTTTGTTCGCCCAGTCTCCACATTCATGTTTCCCTGTCTTTTATGGGGACTCGCTGCATTCATGAGGGCTCATCAGTACCTGTTAGCGATACTTCCAATGATAACGGCACTAGAGACAATGTCCTGAAATTGAAGAGTGAATCACATACGACCTTTTGAAAGACTGAAGTGTTTTAATTCTTACACACTCGATCCGTTGGTCAGGTCTGTGACTATTCCGCAGAATCGTTTCGCTGCTAGAATCTGTGTAGTCTAGTGCAGTCGATGTCAATCATTTTAGAGTGTGCACCCCTCCCCTTGTCTGTGGTACCTTATTTATTCCAGTCTGGCCTTGCCACCGTTAGCATTTACATTTACACAGCTGCACAGAATCATAGTCACAGAATCTCAGAGTTGGAAAGGTATCTCAGAGGTCATCTCGTCTAAGCCCCTGCTCAATGCAGAAAATCCACAGCTACAGCATGCCTGACCGACGGCTGGCCAGCCTCCGTTTGAAAACCTCCCACGAAGGAGAGCCCCCACACCACCCTAGGCAGCCTGTTCTACTGCCAAACAGCTCTTGTCATTAGGAAGTTCTTCCTAATGCTAAGCTGAAATTTGCTTCCTCGTAATTTGAGCCCATTGGTTCCAGTCTTGCGCTGAGGAGCAGCAGAGAACGAGTCTGCTCCATCTTCTATGAGACAGACATTCAGATATTTGAAGATGGCTATCCTGTCTCCCTTTAGTCTTCTCTTCTCCAGCTCCTGCAATCTTTCCTCACAGGACTTGGTTTCCACACCCCTGACCTTCTTCATCGCTCTCCTCTGAACCTGTTCCAATTTGTCAATGTCTTTCTTAAAGTGCGGTGCCCAGAACTGGACACAGTACTCCCGATGAGGTCTGACCAGGGCAGAATACTTTTCGTGACCTGGACACTATGCTTCTGAGAATGCGGCCTAAAATTGCATTAGCCGTTTTAGCAGTTGCATCACGCTGCTGACTCATGTTCAGCTTGTGAAAAACCATGACCCCAAGATCCTTTTCACATGTACTACTGCCAAGCCAGGTATCACCCATCCTATACCTGTGCAGTGACCCATGTCCGGTGACCACGAGGCTTGATTTTTGTAACTCCCAATTCTACAGGCTGCGAGTGGCGCTTATGCAGGTTTGGGCAGTCCTGATCGTATTGCTCCCGCCCTGCATTCTCTACATTGGCTGCCTGTAAAGGACAGATTGAGTGTTAAGATTGCGTGGCTGGTTTTCAGGGCCACCGAATGGTATAGACCCTGGCTATATCTGAAACCTGCTCTTGGAGTCATATCTGCACTCAGAAACCACCTGCCGTTTGGGGATTCTGCCTTCACATCTTAAGTTGGCGGACTATCAGGCCTTTGCTGCGGTGGGCCTCTCAGGCCGCTTTTACACGAGCGGCGGGATGCCGTGCACTGAAGAACACGCTTCCTGAAAAGCTCCGCAGGGTGTGTTTAGACACACCGGACGTAGCCGGTCGCCATAGGAATTGTGGCTCGCGTGGTCATTTTGAAGACGCATTTGGGAAGCCTTGATAGCGGGGTTTCCCAAATGCGCCTTCAAAAAGACCTCATGAGCCACGATTCCTATGGCGGCCAGCCACTTCCAGTGTGTCTAAATGCACCCTGTTGGGCTTTTCAAGAAGCGCATTCTTCAACACGCTGCATCCGGCTGCTCGTGTAAGAGCTGCCTCAGCGTGGAACTCATGCCCTACAGACGTCCATCTTACCTCCTCCTTCCTCCCCTTTAAAAAGTACCTTAAAACTCATTTATTCTCTAGATACTTTTAGGACCCACTGCAGGTTCATCTGTCCTCCCTTTTACCTTCCCCTTTTAAATTTAATTTATACTGCATATTTTGTATTGCTTTTATATTTTTAGGGTTGTAAAGTGCCCCAAGTGCCATTTAAAGGAAGGGGAGTGCTTCTACTGTGTTTGGTGAGCTTGTAAAACAAATTTGTTGTATATTTGTGTATAATGTTTGTATTGAAAATAATATATATTATAAAAATAAAATGACTGCTGCTACTACTACGGTACTACCACCACCACAAGCCACCCCATCTCCCTCCCCAACACATATTAGGACTTTCCCTTCCCACTTAGCACACTGCTATTTCCCTCCATCCTTCGCTCCCCCTTTAGCCCCTCGTCTTTCTTCCTTGTCTTCACACTCTGTCCCCCCCATCCCAACTAGGGCTGATGCGGCAGCAGCTTTTACCACGCCGTGATTCCGTTCCGCCATTTCGGAACTGCGCGCGCCACACCGCGACTTTTCTGCGGATATTCCGCTAATTCTGCCGGAATTCTGCAAATCGCGGAATTGCGGAAAAATTGCGGAAAAATTGCGGAAATCGCGGAAAACCGCTATTCCGCTATTTTTTGGCGCTGGCGGAATTGTTTAAATTTCTAAAATGTCATGTTTCCACGATTCCACTAAGTTGCGGAATTAAATAAGCGGAACCGCGGAACCGCGAAATGAAACCGCGGAATGAAAGCCTCTGGCATGCCGTTCCACTAATTGCGGAAACACAGTTTCCACCGGAAATAGCTACCGCTGCGATATTCCGCTACAGCCCTAATCCCAACACACACACACGTCTGTTGCTGCTGCTACCAAAACCACACTCCTAGAGTCTGAGCTAGGCTGATTTTCCAAATCACACTGGCTTGGCTGCTCGCTCATTCATTCACTCATTCATTCATTCATTCATTCATTCATAAATGTATCTGTTCAAATGTATTCAAAATTATGGGGCATGAAATTTGATTGATGAGACATGAAGTTTGATTTTGACCGATGGTGGGAGCACTCATCAGAAATCCTGTTACAGAAGTGGGTGAGGTCACCACCATTTGGGAAGTTTCTTCCAGCTTAGCCAGGGCCAGAGCAAGGTCTGGCAGTTGCATTTTTTCTCATGACCCCACCCAAGGTCTATTCTGCGCTCCTCCCCCTACACATATTTTAATATATCACTCATCAAATGAATAGTACATTAGGCAAGAGTTTGGGCACTTGCGGCAATTCCTAGTTCTGTCCCCGACTCACTGCGGGACCTTGGGCGAGTCACTTCTCCTCTCTGGAAACAGCCACATGAGACGCCCAGGCAGCCTTGCTGCTTCCTGGGCAAACAAGCCATGGAACAGAGTAACCCGTGAGTCCAGGGGCTGCCGGATAGTTGCCTCGCCCTGGAGTAGGGCAAACATTCTGCTTGCTCCATGATGCGTCCTCAGAGAAATCTTGAGGACGGGTGGCAGAGCAGCCTTACCCCATGTTGGGTAAGGTGGTCCAGGATGAAGCAGGACTGTGTGGCTGGGCCCACTTGCCCCTCCATGCTCAGGACAGCCCTGTGAACGATGGGTGCTACCATCTGTCGCTCTCAGCCACGTCGCAGCCAGGGTGAGAGTCCCGAATCCCCGGGCTGCTGATGGGAGGGGAGCCCAGAGGAGCCACACACATATACTTCCTCGTCCCACCCCGACAAACAGCTGATCAGGGGATGGGGACCTAGAGGAGTGCCTGATGGGCTCCCCGAGTCCCCACCATCAGTTGTCAGTCAGGTGGATGGGGAGAGGGGAGCCTGCGCTCTTCCCCAGATCCCCTCTCCCCCAATCCACACAACTGACCGCTGATGGGGGGAGGGGGAACCTGGGGAGAGTGCTCCCCTTCTCCATCAGATGTCAGGTGAGAGGGGAGGAGGAGCATGCCCCCTCCTCCGCCCCCCCAAACAGCTGTGTCTGTGCCCGACTCCCTGCACGATTGCCTACCGCAGGGCAGCACAGAGGTCAGACCCAGGCAGCTCATCTGGCTTCACCTTCTCTATTTCAGTTTCTCCATCTGTAAAATGGGGATAATGGTACCTACTTGTTTCTGATAACATTTGCCACTGCGGAAGAAAAAGGTTGAATCACACACATTTCCTACTGGTAAATCAAGTCCTACATGGCTGAAGTAGACTGCAGTTTGACCACAGTATAGAACCAGCTCTAAGTCTGCCTAGATAACAGACAAACAGCAGAGGGGTGGGCAGAACAAGTCCAGTTGTGGGATGATGGCATGTGTTTTTCCTTTTTGCATACCATCTCAAGGAGAATGGGGATGAGGGGAATGGTCTTTCTTGCAAACCACTGGCAAGAAGTAATTATGCAGAACCCATGAACTTGGTGACTCTTGCTTGGCCTTGGACCATTTAACTGTAAGACACAGAACAGACAGCCCTGTCTGCCACGTCAAAACGTGTACCTTCTCTTATCGCCACTTAAGCCATTTTCGGTGAAGCAGAACTGAAGTGTTTACAGGAAAGCTGCTTACAGGGCCAGCTGCTCGAGACTGCTCGCTTTAAGGCACCGTGAAATATACACACTATAATTTTATTTTCAACCTGTGTTCCAGTCACTCTGTCCGGGAATGGGAATTAAGGACACTTGTCAATGGTGTTGGCAGAGGAGCATAAGGAGAACTTATTTCATTCTGGATGTGATTGACGTTGAGCGTTTGGTTTTGACCTGCCTAATGTGTCTTGCTACTGATGGCAAGTGGTTTACTGTCCAAGCCAGTGAACTTGTCCAGGAAACCTGGGGCATGTCCAGGAAACTTAGGACATGTGTGAAATGGTGCTAGGAAACCTGACGGGCTTCCAACCATAGCATTGTGTTTCTGTACTGACTTGGTGAAGAAGCACTTTTAAATGTATGAAAAGGTGGAATGGCTCCTCTTCTAAGAGAGAAATTTTGGATGGGCACACACGCTTACTCACCCATTAGACAAAGGGAAATGTTACCATCTTCAGTTCCAAAGAATATCTCCATCAGGAGCCCACATGTTATATGTTGAGAAGTTGCAGGTGTACGTGCTTACCTTAATTACAAGGGAGAATATATCAGGAAGGAGATTCAGACCGCTTTTAGATGAGGCGCTTAGAAGCGCCTCCAAAAGATACGCAGGAAGAGAAACTTGTGCCGGGTGTGTGTGCGACGTTCCCGTACTACCAGAAGTGACGTTGCTCCCATTCTAAGCAGCGGCCGCTGAGAACAAGTGTAGGTTTGAAGACGCAGCATTGTAAAACCCTCTGGAGGGGGCTTTGCAAAGCCGCATCTTCAAACCTACATGGCTGCTGTTTAGAATGGGAGCAACGTCACTTCCGGTAGCGCGGAAAAATCTAACCCCAGGCCGGGATAAGCGTGAGTAGGCCATCAAACATGATGGCCCACTTTACCCTGGTCTGGTGTCTGTTGCATGGGCTGTGGCAGTGTTTAGCCCAGGCTAGTCTTCAGGGATGGTTGCGAGGAACAACCCTGGCTAAGTGCCCCCATGGCCCATGCTACGGCCTGGGACAAGATCTGGCGGCCCCTTTTAAACGTGATGCTGGACATGGATTAACCTGTGCTAAAGCAGATTAAATCCATGCCCAACATCATGTCTGAGAACACCCAGTGTCACACACTCCATAGAGGAATGGTCTGATTGGAATGGGATGGGGAAATGACTTACCCCCACTCTTTTTCTGATGTTCCCGTAAAAAGTGCTATAATGTAACAATGCTCTACGTTGAAGGAGGGGGAAGAGCCACCCAGCCACATCAAGCATAGTCCCAGAAGAGTCTAGATGCCCTGTGCCCAGGCCCAAGTTGGACCCAATAGAGTCAGGTTCGGTACCAACCTGGGTCCAAATTTCTGGTCCAATCATACTTTGAAAAATCTTCCAGTTTATAGAGTTGTGCTCTACACACAGACTTGAGACCAGGGAATTTGGACCCTACAACTCCAGACATCTCAGAATTCTAGATGCCCACTCTGTCCCACATTATAGGAGGGGACAAAACAGTTCAGATGATCTCTTTTGTGGGAATAACTTTTGTTGGTGAGAGTATGCAGACCTTTGGGCTAGATGGGGCTCTTCTTCAAGCTGATGATAATTTATTTATTTATTTATTTTCTGAATTTACACCCCGCCTCTCCTGCGAACAGCTCGGGACGGCTTCCAACAACAATAAAAATACATGTAAAAAACAAATATAAAACAGCTTAAAAAGCTGTCTGGCTCAAACACTTGGATAATCTCAGCAAGAGAATCTGTTCCAATATCATCTAAACTATTTTGTCACCATCTACTATTTTGGGGGATCAGCAGAGCAACCACACTCCCTCTCTAAACTACCACATTATAGGGATATACTAGGGAAGGGTCCCCAAAATGTTTTGAATCCCTGGGGCCCTCCTGGAATTAGGGCTGCCATTGCAAGAGATGGGGGAGAATGCAGAAGCAGAACCTGTTCCAGCCAGAGACAGACTGCAGTTTTGGAAGCTACAACCCTCAGCTTCTGGAGCGGCAACGTCTTATCTCTGGCTGGCATGGCTGTGGGTGTCTACAAAGGTGTCCAGAATTGCCAGTTTCAACAGGAAATGTTATAGTTCAGTAGGAGTTCCTACATTTAGTTCCATGATGATATGGTGTCACATTCATTAATACATGAGTACTAGATTTGTCTTGGATGTCCCCTAATGGTAGAAGCATATTAAGGAGTGATGGCCCAATCAGAATTAAGCTCTTCAAGATGATTCATTTCTGCTTCAACCTACTTAGCTTCTACAGAATTATGCCTAGGATTCATTTGGGTCACTGTACATGACTGAGACTCTACAAGCCAACACCCCTAGTCCCAGGGCCCCCAGGTTATTGAGAGAAGGGTGTGATCCCCTTTGCACATAGAGACAGAGGTTGCTTGGGCCAGTGGATGGGAAACTGATCCTAGAGGCTCAGATTCTGTCAATGGGTGTTTTCAGACAGGCACAGGGTTGTCTTCCCCGGAGCTGCTCTGGGGGTGCACCCCTGCATCTGTCTGCTCCCAAACCCACCTAGGTTGGGATCAGACAGACATGGCGGGTTTCCAGCCTACAGTCCACCCGGAGACGCACTCCCACCACCACCATAGAGTTGTGGGCTAGAGAGTCTGCAATGCTATGGTGTTGTCCAGGGCAACTGCCGTCTGGAAGCGGAGTAGCAGCACACATCAGATGGACAGCTGCTCTGCTTTGGGCCGGTGCCCCGGTTTTGACTGTCCTGCTCCGGGATGTTCCGGAGCACCACCGGTGAGGCTGCCCCAGAGCAAGCACAGCCTGCTCTGCTTCAGCATCTGGCAAGCCAACTTTAGCCTGACGGGCCAGCCGACGGTGAAGTGGGCTAGCGCAGCCAACACCAGGGCAGCCTGTCTAGGTGTGTGAACTTGGAAGAACCACTTTCCCCCTTACTCTCCCCATCTGAGGAAAGGGGATAAGGGTGGATGATGCTTCCCATTTTAAGTATGTTTGAGACCTTTGGAGAAGCCAAATATTCATTTTTCTTTGACTTTCTTTCCCCCAAAGACGTTTTCCCCTAAGTCCAATGTAAAACTTTGTCTGTTGCAAAAATCAGTAACATATTTAAAATGAGGGGGTGGTGGTGGTGGAAGTTTAGTAGAACTATAAAAGATACTTATGATGATTCTATTATCTTATTTCTGTTCAAAAGATTTTGATGCATTTTCTGGTAATTAAGCATTACAATATGCTTATGAACTAGATAATTGTCACTATTCTAATTTTACAGACTGGAGTACAGTTCTAACAGCTAAGCACTGGTTCAAGGGCACACACTAAGTAAATGAATAGGAACCAACGTAAGACCGGTGGCCCATCTGGCACAATAGCCTATCTCCAACTGTGGTTCATGCCAGATGCTTCCAATGACAGTGCAAGAAACCTGGTGGAAGACAGGAATTGGATAATTTGCTTCCCACCTCCAACAATTCTCCTCCTAAATCTACATATTAAAAACAAAACAAAACTGGAGTATGAGGTTTTGTGTTCAATCTAAAGGGGAAAGGATAGTGTTGGGGGGGATGATGCTTCCAATCTTATTTATTTATTTATATTTATTGACTGCCCCCCCATGCCTACGGCATCCCGGGGTGACTCACAACAAGTAAAACAGCAATAAAATACATTAAAAATATCATATATAAATAATTAAAAAAGAAAACCCCTCCCCACTGCCACCCCCAAAATTCCCCACCCCCTCTCTACCCCAACCTCCCACCCTCCCCTCCAAAGGCCTGGGCTTACAGGCTCAGCAAAAAGCCAGCGAGCTTCCTCCAGGAGGGAGTTCAAGAGTCATGGCCCGGCCACTGAGAATGCCCTCTCCATTGTGGCCCCCCGTTTAACACAGGGGACTTCCAGGAAGGCACCCCCGTCAGACCGCAGGGGTTGCCCTGAGGCATAGAAGGTGAGGCGGTCCCCAAGGTATGAGGGGCCCAGACCGTATAGGGCTTTATAGATCAACACCAATACCTTGAATCTGGCTCGGTGCCCTATAGGCAACCAGTACAGAGTACGGAGCACAGGTGTTATATGCTCCCGCCGCCTCATTCCTGTAAGAAGACGGGCTGCCGCATTCTGCACCAGCTGCAGCTTCTGAACCAGAACCAAGGGAAGCCCCACATAGAGTGCGTTACAGTAGTCTAGCCTTGAGGTGATGAAGGCATGAATAAGAGTGGCTCGGTACGCTATAGGTCGGGCCTGGAAAGGTATGGGTGCAGCCTCCATACCAGATACAGCTGGTGAAAGGCGGATTTAGCCACCGCCTCCACCTGCCGATCCAGACGGAGGCCTGGATCCAAAACCACCCCCAGGCTCCGAACCTGCTGGGCTATGGGAGGGCAGACCCCTCCCCCCCCCACCAGAGGGGCCGGCACCTCCCTCACCTTACCCAACACCTGTCTCTTATACACATCTAGATGTGTATAAGAGACAGGCATATACACATTAAACAAAAGCGGAGACAGGATCGAACCCTGCAGAACACAACAGGTCAGTGGCCAGGAGCATGATGCTTCAGCTCCCAGCACCACCCGCTGGCTTCTCCCCGAGAGGAATGAACGGAACCACCCAAGGACAGTCCCGTCCAGACCCCCCCAGGTCTCACAGTTGTCTCAGCAGCAGCCCATGATCCACGGTGTCAAAAGCAGCCGAGAGATCTAGCAGGATCAAGAATGTAGAACATCCTGCATCCATCTCCTGGTGGAGATCGTCCACCAAAGCCACCATCGCTGTCTTAGTACCATAGCCAGGGCGGAACCCAGACTGAAAAGAGTCAAGGAAACTGATACGGTCCAGATGCGCCTGGAGCTGCAGAGCCACTGTCCGTTCAATAACCTTCCCTCTTAAGTACATTTGAGACCTTTGGAGAAGCCAAATATTCATTTTTCTTTTAATCTCTTTCCCCCAAAGACGTTTTCCCCTAAGTTCAATTAAAATTGTCACTATTCTAATTTTACAGACTGGAGTACAGTTCTAACAGCTAAGCACTAGTTCAAGGGCACACAGCACATAAATGAATAGGAACCAACATAAGACTGCTGGTCCATCTGGCACAATAGCCTATCTCCAACAGTGGTTCATGCCAGATGCTTCCAATGACAGTGCAAGAAACCTGGCGGAAGACAGGGATCAGATAATTTGCTTCCCACCTCCAACAATTCTCCTCCTAAATCTACATATTAAAAACAAAACAAAACCGGAGTATGAAGTTTGTATTTAATCTAATTTTTTTTGCAGAAGTTACTACTGATAACTCGGGAAATTCATATTATCCATGTAAATGTCTAATGCTCTCTGAACCCTGCTAAATTGTTTGCCAATGGGGTGATCACATTGACTTCCAACAGGTCAGGATTATACCTTGGCTGTTTTTACATGGACGCCCCCCCACCCCACTCGATGTTCGGGCAGGCGTGCGGGGTGGGTGGGTGTCTGTGTAAACGGCTAATGGTGGGTGGTAGGTGGGGGGATGGGTGTTCACTTGGTGTTCATCCATGTGAACACCGAGCAGAATGGGTGGGGGTGTGTGCACGCTCCTGTGCAACACCCACCTCCACCCACAGAGCCCTCTGGAAAACCGGATGAGGCCCGGTGGGTGGAGGTGGTTGTGTGTCTGTGTAAAGGGACACCCCCCCACTTCCACCCATCGCACCCAAACACCCATTACCCTCACCCACCCCCATCAGCATAAACAGGGCCCTTGTGTGAGGGGAAAATGGTGACAGAATCAGCAAAAGGAATAAGAACAAAAGAAGAATGTTCTGATTCCTGGTACCTTTACTGAATTCTTGGACAATACATCACAGAGCACCACCATATCTCCTGATCAACCTTTCTAGAAAAATGATAATGGCAACTTTTTGCCACATATGGTACATGAGGCTCTGCAAAATCTTGCAAACTTTCTGCTCATCCTTTCATCCTTTGGATGAAGCGTTGCTCTGAAATCTATATCCAGGACCTCAAAAGTTTCCCGGTGCAGTAAGTGACAGTCTGTAAATTTGGTAGAACATGCATTGAAACAAACAATTTAGTTTCAGAGGGATTCAAAGCATTTCCCCCTCGCCCCTCTCTCGTTTAGTCTTTCTTTTGTAGACTCAGAAGTGGATTAGCTCATATCCATCTATTGAGCACACATGCATTTAGCAAAGTGTTGAGAGAAGGGAATGTGTATGTTTGAAAGCTCCAAAATTCAGCTAGAAAATAAATGTTCCCTAGATAAATACTGCCATATCATAACTTCAAAAAGTATTTAATGAGGCAGAAATCAATTTTCCTTCTCCGCTTCTCCTTTCCTTCTGTTCTTGCATTTCCCCTTTTAGTCTGTCTCTTCAATAGTTTTGTGTCATTTGCATGTGCAATTTAAACAGTTTTGTTAAAAAGACTATGGTCTGAGTAACAGTCTACTGAAGTCAATGGAAGTCTTTCTGTTGACTTCACTGAGGTTTGTAACAGATGCTCGGCCCTCAAGAAAATTGTGCTTTGTGTTTAATATTGTTTTTGTAAAGAATTGTGATGTTGAGTTTAAATGGGGTATAGGCAGACCTCCACTGTGCAAGAGAACCAAAGGTTTTCTGCTGGAAAAAAATCTTCAATGGTTTAATTATGCTAATGTTTTAGATAGGCCAATTCTAGGGGACTATTCATCCCAGGGCTGCTTTTAGATGAGAGAAAATTTGCACACGATTGGTGAAAAACGTGCATGTTTTAATGCCCGTTTAAACACCTAAACCGTTTTAAATGCACATTTGCCGTGATCATGTAAAAACCGGTTTTAAAAAATGCACATTATTTAAATCTGCATTTACAAAACCACATTAAAAGTCTCTTATCTAAAAGCGCCCTAGCATGTAGGCCTCTGGTACACCTTGAACGAGGGAGCATGTTCACATGGCATTTGCTGGGTAAGCATCAAAGATGCTGACACTTAAAAATGTCATGTGTACGTGCAAAAATAACGGCGCATAAATGAAGTATTTACAGATGAGCTTGTCTTTCAGTAGAGGAAAGGTGCAAATGACAGAAGTTAAGATAACCAATTGCAAGAGGACTTTTGGTTTGAGGAGAAATAATTGTTGGTTTTAGAGAATAGTGGGAAACTTTAGAGAGAAACTTGAAAGGGTTTTCATTTTCAAAGCTAATCAGATCACCATCAGCTATAAGCAGGACTGGTAATGGGTACTTGCTGATGTTCAGGGAGGGCCAGGGACTAATATGAGTTTAACTCACGTTAGCATGGCCGTGTGAAGCCCCCGATTATGGGAATGGGAGTTTTAATGTTATTTTTCCATTCTCCCGTTAAATTCAACAATGTGACACAGGGCTGGATTTTAAGCTTAACTCTAATCCTTCCCCATCCCCACTGAAAATTTACCTAGTGACGTTCAACGTGCTTGCAGGATCACCCCCTCGAGTCCAGGGCCTGAGCTCAAATGAGCTCCTCATCTCCAGGAGTATGTCCCTGGGTTGAGGGACCCCCTGAACCATGGGTCAAATGTGGTGTACGACTGTTTTAATTTGTTCCCTTTCCAATTCCTGGATCTGGCCCTTGGGTCTAGTCCCCACCCTGAAGCACCGAAAGAGTGAATTCATGGGGAGGAAGAAGAGATGAGAGCATGAGCTTGAATAGGGGATGTATCCATGGCATACTTGATCTTGACCCTGATCTTTCTTTCCCCATCCTCAGCCCACCTCTTCAGCAACCCTGCCAACTCGACTCCTATCCGAGCTGTGGCACTTGTACTAATTTTCAGAGTCACCTTGAGGGAGGGTGAATGGGGTTTACTCTGCCCCAAGTTTGAAAACACCTACAGACCCTTTAAGGGATGGGCCCGGTAGTGCTTTAAATGGGCGAAAGGGCGGTCGATCAGGGCGTGAAGAAGCAGGTGCAAGTGCTAAAAACCCGTGGATCATCGGGGCAAACCTAAACTATCCAGGGCTTGTGGGTTGGCAGAACGTATTCCTGGGAAGTCCAATGAGATCCGGGCACTGGAGAAAAACTACTTAGAGCTGCTGAGGAGAGAGCCCGGTGCAGGCCGGAGAAGCAGCGGGAGACGTTAAGTAAAATATACAAGACCGGAGCAGCTAGGAAGAAGCAGAGCAACCAGGCACCTTCAAAATGGACACAAAGGCAGCGGGAAACATCCAAGCAGCTAGGCGGGGGCATGGAAGCTGTATGCAACAATGGAACTGCTATAAGCAGGCGAGGGGCAGCTTGCAGGATGGGAGATGGAGCCCGGAGAAGAGCAAGGTCAGAGGGACTACGGGCCAACTCGATTTATTTAATCCCACCCTATCCCTTAGGCTCAAGCTCACTTACAATTCTTTTACCTTATTAACTGCAACATTAACTAACTCACTCTTAAGCCTCACAACACCTCTGTGAGGTAGGTTAGGCTGACAGATTGGTGACTGGCCCCAGGTCACCCAGCGAGCTCATCGCGAAGGTGAGACTGGAACCGGGGGCCTTCCCATGCCCCTATTTCCATGTACCGCACTCTTAACCACTACACCACATGGTCTAGAGTGGCTAAACATGATGGGAGAACTACAGGACCCTGGACCCTGAGTCTCTGCCTCCTACATTCCTGCAGGAGGAAAAAGGTTCCCCAGGTCTGAGGTAGCCTGTTCCTTTATTTACTTTTTAATAGGGATGGGCGAATGTGGTTCGGAAGTTCGGAGTTCGGACCGAATTTGACCAGTTCGGTCGACTGAACCGAACTTCTGAACCGAACTTGATTTCCGAACCGAACCAAACCGAATTTCCGAACTCGGCTCTGTTCGCCCATCCCTAAAAGATAATTTTCCATTTAGTTCAATGGGGTTTGAATTACCGAACTTTGTTCGGAAGTTCAGACCGAACTCGAATAGTTCGGTTGACCAAACTGAACTTCCGAACCGAACCGAATATCCGAACTGAACTGAACCAAATTTCCGAACTCAGTTCTGTTTGCCCATCCCTACTTTTTAAACCAATAATGTGCAAAAGAAGAATCGGAAAGTATAGAGTAGTAAGTGTTCTGATTCCCCCCAAAAAGAACTTTCTTCAGAGGAACAGGTATCTGAGGCTGATAAAGCAAGGTTTGTTGAGTCCTGAAGGCAGCAACTAAACCCCCCTTTATCATGAACCATGAAGGAATGTAATCATGCTCATAAAATGAACACCAGCTCATAATAGGCTGGAGATGAAAAGTCAGATAGTGTAAATATAAATCTAGAAATCCCATACCTTCAGAAAGCCAAGACTGCTGTAGATTTTTGACAGAGAAATGAGGTTGTTTTGTGTTCCAGATAAAGTCTATTGTGAATATATTCAAGCTCTTAAATGAGATGGCAGTAGCTTGAAAAGGCAAACTGCCCAACAGGTACATGACTTTAAGGGTAATGCTCATCCACAATATTTTGATCCATCTTCACAAAGATAGGGGAGCCAGTTGCCATCTACTTTCTCCGAGGATTTGCTTCACAATATCAGCAACTGATAGGAGAAATAATTTGTTTAGTGAATAGGCAAGATTTTAATTTTAATATGAAGCAAGATACATACGTATGCCTGATAACCAGATATACGATACTATCCAGCCCAGTATAAATTGGATTTGGATGCTACTGAGCTGAGTTGAAAGAGATGCTTTTTGAGGATTACAAGGAATAGAATTGGAAACAAATATTTCCACTGAATAGAAAAGGCACCTGCTTGCATTCAGGTCCAAGAAAACATATACAAACCACGAATCATTTTAGAACTGAAGCAAAACCAGTTTTTCATTTTCACGGAAACTTCTTGCATTTTGAAAGTTGCTTGGAATTCCGTTGTGAATTTCAGTCGTGAAATTCTGTCTGACGTTCTGACCGCCATTTTCTGCTCTCCACTACACATGTGCAAAATTGCAGGCTACATAAATACAGGGGTCAAATGTAGGAAATGACTGCAATATTGGATAAAGATCAAGGGAAGCCACCTTATGAACACTGTGCTTGCTAGTTTATCATGAGATGAAACATTTTTAGAACTGGGAAAGAATAGCTACAGTCCTTTTCTTTTTTCGAGACTATTTAAGAATAAGTTACTTACATATGACTCTGAACAGTACAGGCCGTGGCTGTATTCAAGACCTGCCCATGGAGCCTCACACTGATGACTACCTGCCCTCAGAAACCACCCACTGTTTGGGGATCACACCATTGAAGCTTAAACCAGCGAGCAATTGTGCTTTAGCTGCAGTGGAGCCCTTCAGTGTCGAACTCGTTTCCTCCAGATGTCCGATTCAGTCCCTCCGTCCCCTTTAAAAAGCACCCAAACACTTATTTAGAGGGCTGAGATGAGAGCAAGTGTTCCCGTTCTGAAGGAAAATACAAACATTTCGGGAGTGCTTGTGAGTGTCCATTGGTACTTTTTCAGTATCCAGTGATTCTGCACTTTAGCCATTTTTTGTCACTTTCCAGGTTGTTTTTTTTTGGGGGGGGGGGTCATTTTCCAGGAACTTTTGTTACCTTCTGAAACACTTTTTTGTCACTTCCATCACTTTCTGGAACTTTTGGGGTCATTTTCTGGGACTTTTATTGTCACTTTTGGGGTATTTTAAAGTTTTCTGGCAGTTTAGGCAATTTCCAGCACTTCCCCGAATCCCCGGAGCTTTTCATCTCAAATTTTCATCTCCACAGCCCCCAGGAGTGCACACAGGGCAAACACAGGACTTGGGACTGGCCCATGGCAGCCCTGTTCAATGTGAGAAAAGTAATAGAAAACAACGGGAAAGCAGGTAAATTTTCTACGTCACGTGAATCTTAGCGAATTCCCTGTTTCCGTTTCAGGTCTATTATCCAGTTGCTATAGGATCCGTTGCTAGCTCCCTTTATTGTGTTTTCTTCTCCCCCTTTACCTTCCCCATTTAAATTGTTTCAAACCGGACTTCTATTTCTATTTTAAATGTATTTTATATTGTTTGATATTTTTATGCTCTGGGTGCCATTTGGTGGTGGTGGGCACTATAGAAGTAAAATAAAATCATCATCATCATCTCAATTTTATTCCCACTGCTACAAGTAGAATTGTTTTCATTAACTTTGGTGGGAGCAGAATTAAGCCAACAACAAGAGAATAAAGATCGCTCGGATTCAGAGCGACTTTGACGCTGAGTTGGGGACAGTAGGTGGAGAGTGTGAGGTGATGGAGGCCCCGTCTGGTCCAACTTTGTGGGGGGAGTTTCAGGAAGTGACGTCAGCCGATGCAGTGGATGTCTTGGGGTCTGTGAGAGCCACCAGTTGTGAACTCGATCCGTGCCCGTCCTGGTTGGTGAAAGTCTCCAGGAAGACGTTGGGGATGGTGCTGTCAAGAGTGGTCAACGTGTCCCTGTGGCAGGGGAGGTTGTCGCCTAGCCTCAAGGAGACTGTGGTACGCTCCCTGCTGAAGAAACCATCATTGGACGTGGATGCACTCGCCAGCTACCGACCTGTTTCTAACTTTCCCTTTTTAGGGAAGGTTATTGAGCAGGCGGTGGCGATCAAGCTCCAGGCGCATCTCGGTAGCATCGGTTTCCTGGACCCTTTTCAATCTGGGTTCCGTCCCGGCTATGGCACTGAGTCAGCGTTGGTGGCCTTGGTCGACGATCTCCGCTGGGAGATGGATGCAGGATGTTTGACATTTCTTATCCTGATAGATCTCTTGGCTGCTTTTGACACCGTGGACCATGGACTGCTGTTGAGATGGCTGCATGACCTGGGGGGTCTGGACGGGACTGTTCTTGAATGCTTCCGCTCATTCCTCTTGGGGAGAATCCAACAGGTGGTGTTGGGAGCTGAAACATCTTGCCCCCGCGTCTTGTCCTGTGGTGTTCCGCAGGGTTCCATTCTGTCTCCATTATTATTTAATGTATACATGCAGCCCTCGGGGGAGGTCGTGAGAGGGTTCGGGGTGCGATGTCACCAATATGCTGATGATACTCAGATGTACCTCTCTTTTTCAGCTGACCCAGACCCTGCTGTCTTGTTGCTGTCCCAGTATCTGGAGGCCGTGGCGGAGTGGATATGGCAGAGCAGACTGAAGCTCAACCCCAATAAGACGGAGGTGATGGTGGTGGGGAGAGTGAGGGAGGTGTCAGCCCCCCGATTCGCCCTCTGATAGCTCAGCAGATTCAGAGTCTGGGTTTGATACTGGACTCAGATCTCCGCCTGGATCGGCAGGTGGAGGTGGTGGCGAAGGCCACCTTCCGCTAGTTATATCTAGTGCGGAGGCTGCGTCTGTACGTTTCCGGGCCGAACCTGGCCTCCGTCATCCATGCCTTCATCACCTCGAGGCTGGACTACTGCAATGCGCTCTACGTGGGGCTGCCCCTGTTCCTGGTTTGGAGGCTGCAACTAGTGCAGAATGCGGCAGCCCGGCTCGTCGGGGATGGGTCATCAGGAGCACATAACACCTGTGCTCCGGACTCTGCACTGGTTGTCAATAGCTTGTTGAGCCAGGTTCAAGGTATTGGTATTGATCTATAATGCCCTTCACGGTCTGGGCCCCTCATACCTCAGGGACCCCCTCACCCTCTGCGCCCCAGAGCGACTCCTTTGGAGAGTGACATGACATCACAACATATTGTAGATCCTGAGCATCTTAGTTAGACATTGGGTGTCTTTAGACATAACGTCAATGGGTGTCTGAATGTGTGTTTTGACCTTGATAAGAACACTGGTTTGGCCCTGTGTTCACCATGTGGCGCTGCTTAGACACACAGCCCATCTTGGGGCAAATCGGCATTTTGCTCGCCACCCAATCTCCACACGCAAGTGATGCCGCCTTGTTCCCCCATGTTGTACCTGCTAACACGCCACGCAATATCATTAGACACAACGCTGGCCACGTGTTCCGCTGAAACATTCAAATTGTCCTTGTGATGCAATGGTGTTCACATCGCGTGTTCAGTGAGTGGCCACGTTGGTTTTGGGATTGTTATGGTGCTTACACACAATGGCCAAACACGTGCTTCAGGGTTTTGACACCTGATTTTTGTTATGTCTATAGACACCCATAGTGTTCAATCCAGCCTGAGCCTGATGGTAATAGTCAGGTCCCACCAAGCTCAGGGCATGTTGTGGGCCTCTATTGATTAGAAATCTCAAATGATTTTTAAGACAACATTTTCCAGACTCTGTTCCTTGAAGTTAGATGCTAAAATTATAAGGGACAAAAGAGCCACTGTGGTGTAATGGCTAAGTGTGCAGTACTTGGAACTGTGGGGGGAGGGGAGACCCTGGAGGGGGGACCCTGGTTCAAGTCTCGGTTTAGCCAGAAACTCACTGAGTGACCTGGGGCCAGTCACCCTATTCTCTCAGCCTAACCTACCTCACAGGGTTCTTGTGAGGATTAAAAAGTTGTTATTTTGTTCTTTGTGAAGGGCTCTGAGTGCCGTGGCAGAGGCAGAGCCAGAAACTCACTGAGTGACCTGGGGCCAGTCACCCTAATCTCTCAGTCTAACCTACCTCACAGGGTTCTTGTGAGGATTAAAAAGTTGTTATTTAGTTCTTTGTGAAGGGCTCTGAATGCCATGGCAGAGGGGTGCTATATAAAAATAATAAATTTATTTATTATTATTATTATTATTATTATTATTAATAATAATAATAATAATAATAATAATAATATTCAAATTATGCTGATTGCCATAGCTCCAACTGAATTAATGGATGCTCATCTCCTCTAAAAAGCAGGTCACTTTTATTTAGGTGTCTAAAATTCAATTACAAAATCGGGCCTGAGCTTCCAGTCTCACTGCATATAAATACTGGAGGGCCTGAATGTAGTTCCTAGCTCAGAATTAACTTTGCTGGAGAGTAAAGTCCTATAACCTAGAGAAAAATGGTTAAAAGGTTTGCAAGAATACTCTCCCTAAACACTAGTTACAAACACACCTCTTTATTTATTTTAAACCATGTAAACGAGGGTTGCACAGTCTAGCACAGGACTTGGTGGGTTCCATATGACAGGCTCATGAAGACACACATTTCCTGTGACTCAGACAGATCAGGCTGTGAGATCAAATTTTAAAAATAAGCAACAGCAAGGAGCTATGGGGTTCTGAAAGAAGGGACATTCGTTATGTACTATTGAGCAATAGGGTTTTGAAATAATGGACTTCCACTACGTTCAACAGAAGTGTTGGGACCTGAAGGCATAGTTGTTCCCCTAATAATAAAGGACATTCCCGTAATATAAGCAGCACCTGACAAGCCCACATATGCAACCATCTGGGCTACCACTCTCTTCCCAGTGGTGTAGCATGTTTATAGCAGGCCCAGGCTCGTATTTCAATTATATGATTCAAATAATAAAATAAATAAATAAATACCCATCCACCCCCGCCGTCCTAAAGGACAAGGTGGTGGAGTCTCCAGGGAAGGGGACCACACCACTTTCAGGATGCCACCACTCTAGGAGGACTCCAGCCGGAAGCCCTGCTACAAGTCACTGACACACATACACAGTCCAAGTGCTACCAAAAAATGTCCAGAGTGGGGAGGGAGCAGGGACAGTACTCCACCCCCACCTAATCTGAACACTTCTTAGCTACAACCAGTTCCCCCTCCCCCCAGCCCCTCTCGTCACTGTCTGAAACCCAACCATTCTGTACAATGAAGCAGAGATGGAACGTTCACAACTCTAAATAGAATTCCAACAAGTCAGATACATCAGTCTGCTTCCCATCTATGCTCTTGCAGATTGCAAAATGTGGTCAAGAAATACTTTGTTCAGCCTGTTCCAGTTATATTAAGACTAGGCTGCTCACTGAAATGCAGAGAAAGATCACTTCTCAGCAGGAAAAAATATAATCAGTATCCTTTGCTCTAAGCCCCTGTCCTTCATGCATGGAGAGGGATGGCCATTAGTCTCTATTGGTGGATCTAATAAGCAGAAATGGGTCTGTGACTCCTTTTGGATATTGCGCCTGTATTTTACAACCAATTACAGCTGCCACAAAATTCTGACACCACTTTTCTTAAACTCAAATCCTTTTGCTCACGGAAGCATGATTAGTCCCATACCATACATCTACTTTATAGAAGGCTGGAAGAGCCTCCGATAGTGAAAATACAAAGAAGCAAATCCCAATTTTCCTTCGAAGAAAAGCAGGCTTACATTAGGCGCACAACGGGGTACAGAAGATCTAAGACCACTTTTAAATGGATGCCACCCACCCACAAACACCCGGAAACACCCATCAGATGGGTGGGAGGACGTCCGTGTAAAT
The DNA here is from genome assembly GCA_003113815.1 of Sphenodon punctatus. Taxonomy (NCBI): domain Eukaryota; kingdom Metazoa; phylum Chordata; class Lepidosauria; order Sphenodontia; family Sphenodontidae; genus Sphenodon; species Sphenodon punctatus. Next base: position 884,555 of record QEPC01009477.1, on the reverse strand, counting down.
GTCCACGGGTAGGTGGGAGCCCATGCACGACCCACCCGCTGACACCCACCAACACCCACGGAGAAGCCGGGAGGGAGCCGGCACCCTCTGTGGGTGGAGGTGGGTGGGGATGGGTGTTCAACACCCGAGCGTCTGTGTAAAAGCCAAAACACCCACACCCACGTGGAATGGACCGGTGGAGCCACACTGCACCGGCGCCACGGGGCATGCACATGCAGCCACGCCCACAGGGCAGGGGGACACCAGACATCCAGCGGAGAGTCCATAAAGGAGGAAGGAACCACGGCTCACGCACATGGTTTCCCACGATAGCGGCCAAGAAGGCCTATGAGAAGGCAACAGGAGCCAAACCTCCCCACGACGGGGAAGGGGCCAGGTGAGCATGGGGACCCTGGTGCACCCGGGGGGTGGGGGAGAAGCCCCAGCAAGGTGGTACGGGGGGTGGTGGTGCGTCCCAGGCGGAAGGCACAAGGGGGGGAAATGGACCGCCGGCAGGGGTGTGCGCAGAGGGGAATGGGTGGGGAAAAGTGCCAGGAAGTAATACGCCACATGCGTCCTGGCACAGGGCAGAGGGTTGGCACCAACGGGCCCCCCCAGCACCTCCCAAGGGCACGGCCCAAGGAGCAGGAGCAAGAGCGAGGTGAGCGTGAGGGCACCCCCCCGGGAGGGGAGGTGCACGCCCCAGGCCCGACATCGGGCAGCAGCATAACCCAGTCCCCTGTCCCTCACAGGTGGGGGGACAGCAGGAGCCGTAGTAACCCCTATTGCACTACCCCCAACACACGGGACCCGTTTCCTGGAATGGAGGGCACGATGCAGGTAACGGGTAGGGCCCTGCAGTTTAGAAGGGGGTCCCAGGCCTACAGACATGGGTGTGGGTCCGACGCTGGCCGGCGATCGGCTGTCCAGGCAGCAATGCGGTGGCAGACTCTGCAGGCGGTGCAATGTAGTCTGCCGGAGCAGTATGCACAGCATCAGGAGGCCCATGCCCAGGAGGGGCAGCAGCATGGCCGTGGGTCCTCGACCCCCGGCAGTATGGTTCTGCTGCTTCCCACTCCCTGCCACACACTGCTGGCACGTGCCGTGAGCATGGTGCACTCCGATGTCAGGCCTGAGCCTCCCCCTGGTGTTGCGGGAGCTCCTCCGTGGGCACCCAGCCCAGGATCGCCGTTCTCTGTGTGCTGCACAGACCCATGTTATAGCCCCTCTGCCCCACACCTGACTGGTCGCAGTGTGTCCCTTATGTACTTTGTAGGCCAGTGGGGGCAGGGCAGCGGTTGGTGCTGCACAGGGGGTGTGCTGGGGCAGCAAGCGGGTGCCGGTTGCGGCTGAGCATCCCCACGAGCGGGCCGGCCGCATGCCCGCTGGGGGGGATGGGACCTCGTGCACCCCTGGGTACCCCTGCCTCTGCAACCACACTGGCACCCCCCCTGCCTGGTGCTGCCTTTGCAAGCTGCAGCAGTGCCCGCTGTGGCTGGCTCGGCTCCACGCCCTGGCGCAGTGCCTGGCCGTGGCCCCCTTTCTTATCTTGGCAGCTGTGAAGCATCCCTGGTGTCTTGTGTGTGGGTTGCGGTGCCCTGTCCACAGCGGGCCTGCCTATCTCTGGCATGCAAGGTCATCTGTAGGCGAGGGTATTCACTCAGTGTGTGCTTGTCCCAGTTGTGGCATCCCCATAGCCTCCTTCCTGGCCAAGGAAAGGAGGAACACATAGCAATTCCCTGGGGCAAGAGGAGGAGAGGTTTCCAATAACTGAGAAATCCAGACCTGTCTCAACCTAATATAATAGGGACACCGGAGGAGGAAATGATGGAGAGATTCAATTTCCCCCAACCGGCAAGAACACACTCTTGCCGCATGGGGGGAACGCTTATGCCTACCTTCGACTATAGCGGTCTGGACCTGGTGAAAACACCAAAGCGTATACTGCCTCCGGAGTACCGAATTCTCCAAAACATCTAAGTAGGGCTCGAAGCAAGAGGAAGTTTTAAGGATCCTCATGGTAGGGGCAACTTTCCAGGAGGCCATAGCCGCCATATCCTCCGGTTGGTCAATATCCTGGATTTGGGTAAATAACTCCAATTTAATGGTTGTGAGAGTTCTCCCATAGAAACGATTGAAGGAGAATCCCAACTCGCGAATAACCCAACCCAGGAAAATGAGCCAAGGATAAGCTCGTAGGCCATCATGCAATGATTCCTCCCTAAGGCATTGGAGGGGAAAATCGGACTCCCGCTGAGTCAAAAGGCGCAGCCAGTAGTTAACATAGGCTTTTCTATGCAAAGCCTTTATCGAGGGAAAACCAGTCTCCAATCACAAGACTGCCCCGGGAATGCTGGGACCCACCCCCCGCAATCTTCGCCAAAAATGGTTCTGGACCCTTTCAAGGATCAAGATGTTGGGGACGGGCACCAACTCTGTCCCAAACAAAAGAACCAGGGGGATTTTAGCCCTAAATACCCTTAGCCGTTAGGATAAAGGAACTCCTATAGAAAAACAGCTGGCTCTTGCATCCCTAACCGCCTTGCAACTCCTGGTCTGTAAGTGCAGGTTCCAGGTGCCTCTACTACTAAAGGTGACACCCAAATACCTAAAGGAGGAAACCAGGCTAATATTTCCCACCTCTAATTTCCAAGAGGCGGGAGAATTTCTTTTCCCCAGGACCATGATTTTGGTCTTGCTGGTATTCATCTCGAAACCGTTCGATATACAGTACTTGTTACATCCCCCTAGCACGCTTTTTATCCTGATCTCGGTCTGGGATACAAAAACTAGATCATCTGCAAATTGTATAAACCGCAGGGCGCAACTACCGATCTTTGGGGGATGAAACTCATCGGCCCTGATACAGTTAGGCATATCGGCCAAATACAAATTGAAAAGATGGGGGCCAGGACGCAGCCCTGGAGCACCCCTTTTTTAACTGGGATAGATGCACTAATGCCCAACCCCTGGTGGACCTTAACCTGGGCCTCATTATTAGAATACAGATGGAGGCAGCATTCAAGTCAGTGAATACGTTTTGTCTACAAAGTAATTGATACAAATGCCACAGTGGGCAGGGCAGTAGATGATTCTGGTTCTAGCCATGAACTCACTGGGCAGCCTTGGGTAAGTCACAATCTCTCAACCTCAGTTCCCCATTTTACAAATGGGAATGTTTGTGTGTGTGCCTGTCTGCCCCTGTGTTCCCCTTACTCTCACCCATATTAGATTGTCCACCCACTGGGCAGGGAGCCGTCTCCGAAAATATGTGACTGTCAAGCACTGTGTATGCCTAGCACTGCTATAGTTGTAAGTAATAATAGTTGAATTGAACTGAAGCAGTAACAGTAGTAGTGATTCCTGGCAGAGACAGGCCGGATTAATCAGGCCTCACCTGCGGGTACCAACCTAGGTACTCGTTTCAGCTCTAAGTCTCCCATGCTTGTGTGCAGGGGCCGAATCCAGGGGCCTTTCCACGGAACTAGAAAGGGGCCACATAAAAACTAGTCATGGGCTGCATTTGGCCCCTGGCCCTGAGGTTCCCCACCCTTAACAAGTCTTCAAAGCAATTTCTTAGCAAGCTACTATTTTAAAATACACAGTTCACGACAGCAGCAGGGGACCCTAATTTTATATAATCCAACTTTAATTAATATATCCCAGGTATCATAGGATCTTTATCTCCATATCCACTTCATACATGCCAATTTTTACTCTTTTATTCTTTCAATAATAATAATAAAACAATAATAATACTAATAATAATAAATATTGACCTTGCAGAGAAGGAACTGATGCCGTGGAGAGACAGAGAAGAAATAAAACTCTTGTGAGGTTTTTTTTTTTTTGTAATTATTTCTTTTGCAAAGAAACTTGTTGGAGTTTCTTAGCTGCAGCACAGAAAGCACGCTGACTCAAAGAGTTGTGTTTCCTGAACCTACAGGAAAATAAATGGGGAGCAAACCAATCATTTAGAGAGAGGCGTAAGTGTGGGAGAAAAATCAACCAACAGAAATTTAAAGTTCAAAGTTAGGCGAAAGATAATTCCCCAATATTATAACTTTGCTAAACCCCAATCTGCATACTCCTTCGCTGTAGGGGGAGATTTTCAGAGTTGGGTGCCTAACTGCTCTTTGAAATTACCGTCCTTTGCCAAGCTGCTGTAAACTCCTATTGACTTTAGCAGACTTCCCAAACCCTTAAGTAGCCCTATTGACTTCAGAGGGATTATCCATGTTCTGAATTACTTTGCTGGATCTGAGCTGTAGATTATGATCATGGACCCATGCTTACTGCATTTTTTCCACTGCCTAATGGAGAAAACACAGTGAACATGGGTCCCTGATTATGATACGATCTTCCATAGACGGTGGCAGAAGTTTCATTAAATGGAACACATATATTGACTAATCCTGCAATCCACCCATCACTTACTCCAGAGTAGTTCCACTGAAGCCCAATGGGACTCCTCCAGTGTAAGTTGTGGGTAGATGGTGACCAAAGGCTGGAACAAATATTTGGTATGAATACCAAATTTGAATGTTGGCATATTCATATCCACCACTTTGCTTGAGGATCCAACTATGGCCATTTTTACACAGATGGCTCCACTCACAACTGGGTGTTCCGGTAGGAGAACGGTGGGGGGGAGGTGTCCATGCAAAAGGGCTGGGTGTGGGTGGGGGGCTGGGTGTGCATCCGTGTAAACACCACGGGTGGTGGGTGTTTGTGTGCGCGCGCTCCCGGCGGACACCCACCTCCACCCATCACCCACCCATCTCCACCCACGGGGCCATCCGGAAAACTGTAGGAGGACCCATGGGTGGAGATGGGTGTAGGTGGGTGTGTGTCCATGTAAAAGGACACCCACCCACCTCCACCCACCGCGCAAGCACACCCATCCCTGTTTGTGTGAAAACGACCTATTTCAAAATGAGTGAAGTACTCAGTACCAAACTACCGCAGTAACTCAAAATACCAAACCTGAGTAATGAAGAAGAAACTGAAACAACAAGCATGAAATAATAAAATTAATGGAGTTGAGATTTTCACAATGGTGACGTAGAACAATGTGGATATTTATTCATGGGAATGAACATGCAAATTATCACCGCTAAGATAAAAAGTCATATTGGTTTTAGCCCTAATGTAGGACTAGGCAGGGCACCGGCAAGTAGACTACAGAGATTCATCCTGCATTCGAGGATGTGTCATAAAATCTAATTGTTCTTTTCCATTTCTAATCATTGTAATTGTGTGAACCTGAAAATGAGTTGGATCGTGACAACTGAGCTCACTGAAAGACTCAACTTGCAGCTTGATTGCGAATGGAATTCTTTTATCTAATGTGAGCCTTTTTATGCTCTAAATACAATAGTCACTCATGTAACTATGAAGCACACTTTTAATTTTTTTTGCCTCATCGAGTACTTACTGAGCAGAAGGTACTACCTGTGATAAATGCTACCTGTCAAGACATTACTTTGATCATGCTTGAAGGGGGAAAGTATTTCCAAATCATTTGCTTGGAAATTTTTAATTCTTAAGTGGGTTGTTTGTTTGCCTCAAAGGAAGCACTGACCTATTTTACATTGTCAACGCTATTTTTAAACAAAGTTCTTCTTTGTATTTAAAGCTTCCCCTCAAAATACTACTTAGACCTCGTTTTGTAAAAAAAAAAATTAATAAAGAAATGAAACAATAACAAAACTGAAGAGATGCTTAAGCTATCAACATCAGCAACTTCGAACCGTGCTATTTATCCACCGTTGAAAGAAAGAATGAATAAATCTTCCCTGTAGGTTCATTCACCTGAATGAAGAGTGTCCCACTAATGTTATCATTTTTCATGGCACCGAAGTCCCTCTCAATGTGTCAAATTGCCAATAGCAAGGATTCCAAGTGTTGCTTAAAACCTCTCGCTTAATAAGATGGGTGGAAAGCAGAAAAGCTAATATAAAATAAGGGCCCTCTCTCGAAGCCTTCCTGTGGTTTATGTCTAGTGTCAGAAATAAAAAGCAGGAAGGTCGGCACGGGAGGTGGTGTAAAAGGTCACCTCTACAGCTTACAAAAAGGATTTGCTTTGCTTCACTAAGTCCCAGACAACGTACTTCCATTTTACCAGTTAAATTTGACTTTGCTGGACTGGGAGGTGGGATGCAATTTATCTTGTGGGGCCAGCAGAAACCATGGCACAATGAAGGTAAATGCAGAACCTCACTGAGAACACAGGTGGATAAGACAACACTGCTGGAGAGAATGCAAAGCTAACTTTTTTCTGTCCTGAAAAAGAATAGAAAACTGATTGGCTTTTCACAATTTGTTGTATTGCTCATTATAGTGTTTTTAGGCAGAATGAGAAACAACATATCTGTGAGGTAGCAAAGTGTCTTCTCAACTGGAAAACTAAAGCATAAAGTGACAGTTGCTGCAGTCCTCAGACCACTTACTCTGGTGCAGGTCCATTGGCTTCAATAGAACTTCCCTAGAGGAAGTCCTTTGGAGATTTTGGCCAATATAATTCATCCCAAGATCTCACAAGTATTTGGTCAAGCTTGGAATTGAACCTCCATCCCTTAACTTTATCTAAAAGACTGTCTTCTCCCCTATGGTCCACCATGCTCCCTTAGGTCAACCGGGGGTGCTCTCTTGCAAGTACCATCACTGCACCAGGTCCAAACAATGTCCACAGTCTCGGTGGTTGCCTCACAGCTTTGGAACTCCATTCTCTTGGATACTCACCAAAGCCCAAGTCTGAGCATCTTCAGAGGGCAACATAAGACTTATTTGCCCCCGCACAGGAAATAAGGCACAGACACAGAGAGCTTGGGTAAAACTGGCCGCAACCGTTTATTAAAAACAACCAGCATAACCGAAACCTGTTGATAAACGAGAACCAATTAATAAACCAATCAAATCAATTCGTGAGAACGATGGATAGCTCTTTGCCAAATTGTTTCCAATTAATATATATATATAATTAAATATATATATAATTACCCCAATAGCCAATCCATAATTGAATAGTAAGGCTGAATTGATCACCCTGGGTGAGACTATAAGGAGAGTGATTGGGCATTAAGTCCAACCTTCTGATATCACCTCCGTCCCTAATGCCCCTCACTCCCCGCGTTCAGTACCATAATGTATGACCACTTGGATTGGAGATACCAGTCCAATCCCCGTTTTCAACTGGACCAAAATTGATCCAAGCCAGAAAGAACTGTCGATCAAGTGACCATGTCGGGACCGCTTAGATCCTTCCCATATGCCCCTTGACGCCAGTCCTTC
>QEPC01009477.1:851041-868884 GCA_003113815.1 Sphenodon punctatus | reverse complement strand
TTTGCTGCATCAGCTGTCCACGGCTCGGAGCTCGGTCCCTTGGTGGCCGTGCATGTTCATCTGGGACAGGGTATCTCAGTGTTGGGACCTGCCTCGGCCCTCTCCAGTGACTTCATCGGAGTGTTGGCTCTTCCCCTGTGACCCTGCTCTGTCAGCGTGGGAACCCCTGTCGGTTCAGCGGCCAGTGTTGCTGCTGGGTGCCTTGTGCTGCCCGTGCTGTCCCTGCGGTTTTGGGAGCCTACTCCCATATCCCGCTCTGTTCCGTCCCCTTCCCCCTCCTGTCTCCTTGCCCGGTGGTGACATCTCCCCCCCCCCTTTCTTTGGCACTCTCCGCTGGGCCTCCTGGTGCGGTGTTCCCCGTTTCCCCCCCTCTGAGCGGCTGCTCCTAGGTGTTTGGGGTGCTCTCTCCCCATGTTTCTTCCTGGGTGTCTGTTCGTTCCTGTCCCATTGTTGTGGTGCCCTTCTGTGACCCTGTGTGCCTCCCCCTGTGTTACTGTCTCTTTCAGCTGTGCGTGTGCCTGCTGGTGTGTATGTGTGGTTTGTATTCTGCTCTGTCCATGGCTTCCTTCTCCCTGGTGTGTGTGTGTGGTACTGCCATTCTCCCCCTTCCCCCTCCTTTCCCATTTCCCTAGCGTGGGCGGTGCCTTATTGCGCTGTTGGCTTCCTTTGCCCTCAGTTGGCCATGTCTGTCTCGCCCCGCCCCGGTGGCTTCTGGGGGTTCTTGCCATGGTCCGGGATTGGTGTAACGTCTGTTGTGCTGTCCCGGATCGTGGCCTGGCTGTCTGTTTCCTTGCTGTGGTACCGCTCCTGTCATGTCTGTTTGAGGCCTCTCTGAACCACGGGTGGGGGTTAGGCAGCTTTCCATGGTTGGGGATTCACTGTAGTGACCTGGGAGTGCGTCACGTCTGAAATGACTCATTATCTTATATTGTATTGAACCACAGCCATCCATAACTCAACCCATGCCCCCAACCACGCCCATGCCACGAGGGGTTCCACCCATCCATTTACCTCTCTCACATACCAATTCACCCCTCCCCCCATCCCATCATCCCAGGGATGGTGGCATGTGACTGTTCCCAAATCCTACCTGTCATATCATACTCCCAATACTAATACACATTAAAACAGGATTCTTTTTTTTTCAACAGCCTCCTCTCCCGTCTCTGTCCTTTTCTCTGCTGAAAGGCAGCACCAAAGCGTGCCCTTTGGCATCAATGGTGGCACCGTGCCATGTTCCAGGCAGGCCTGCTTGGTTATTTCTGTTTTTATTGTTGTAAGCCACCCTGAGCTGTTTGCAGGAGGGCCGGGATAGAAATTTATAAAATAAATAAAAATAAATATAAATAAATAAATTAATAGAGGCTGGAAGGGTCCTTGTTGGTTGCTGAGGCATCCATCTATGTAAGCTGCCCCAAATCGACTTGTGCGAGAGGGACGGTATAAAAATTTAATGAAATAAATAACAAATGTCTGCGAAAGGCAATATTTACTATAAAAGTAATACAATATGTTGGGGGAAATGAAATTATTATTAATAAGTATTGTTATTTACATAGCACCAACAATGTACCTGGTGCTGTACAATCATTGATTATAGACAGGGTCCCTGCCCCTGTGGGCTTGCAATATAGGAGAGACAAGGAAGGGGACACTAAAGGGAAGGAAAACAGAAAGAGAGAACAGGGGTACATCCATGAAGTCAAGAAGTTGAAGGTGCAAGTGCTTAGCTTAGTTAAAAGAGAGGATGGGACCCTGAGTAAATCGGGGAGCAGACTAAAGGGTTGAGGAGCTAGGGAAAGCCAGAAGGTAGTATCCAGATTAAGGAGGTCCAGATAAGGAGGTTTCTACTGTAGTTCAAAGTCAGTGATGGGGTTTTCAGTATATTAATTTCCATTAGGACTAGCAGTTCTTACAATTGAATGGAAAGTGGGGAGCACATGGTAGGACACAGAACCAAGTTAGTCGTTAAGGAGGACCCAGGAAGGTTATCATAAACCTATAAAAGGAGCCTTTAGTAGTCAAAGTCTGAAATGCTGGCAGCATTGGTATATACCAGGCGATCTTCCTGCTTCCGCATGCACACAGCGTACAAAATCGAGCCGTTTCATTCACAGAGGGTTCCATTAATTTTGCCAGGGGAGGGGATTGCTTCCCACAGTTTTGGGATGGGTCCAAAAGCAAAAAGCAAAAGAGCCAAAACTGCCAAGTTTCATATGGTCGCAAACAAACAAAAAACACAAATCCCTTCTGGCAACCCACAGAGGGAGATGAGTAATCATTGCAAACTCAGCTTCGGTGCAGGAACCTTTCAACAAAGTAGGGCTGGGCTGGAAGCAGGTTAATTTCAAGTGGTGTTGAGCTTTGAAATTAGAAGTTTGCATGGCTCTGGTTGAATATCTCTTTGCAGTGGAAGCACAACAGATTAATAAGCAGCATTATGCCCAGGAGCCAGACATATGATATCTGCATTGAACTTGTTTAAAAGGGAATTCTTTGAGATGGCCATTTTTGGGAACTGAAATGCATTGTCCCCCCCCCCCACAGGCTCTGGGTGGTCCAAAACCAGTAAATTATATATATCCTAAAAAAAAAAAAACTCCTCACAAAACCCACCCGACACCACATCCCAATTCTCTAAACCCCAAACCCCCATCAAAACCCACCCCCCATTCCCTGTCCTTGGCCCCTGAATGTTTGATCAAATAAAAAAGTCTTACACCGCCTCCCAAAGACACCTAGGCTCGGGTTCAACTGGACCTCCAGGGGAAGGGCATTCCATAGCATTGGGGCAGCAGCCGAGAATGACTCCCTGTGAGCTCTTGCCATATGGACAAGGCTAATAAATGGTACCTACAGGACAGAACTCGCAGACGATTGCATGGGCCGCAATAGAGCATGGAAGGACAGGTGCTCTTTCAGATATGTGGGGCCCAGAACATTTAGGGCTTTAAAGGTCAAACCCAGCACATTGAAATGTGCCTAGAAAGCTATAGGCCAGCACAGCCAGTGCAGACTTCGGCGCACCGGTGTAATGTGTTCCCTGCGCCCCGTCCCCGAAAGGAGCCAAGCTGCTGTGTGGCACGTTCTGCATCAGCTGCAGCTTCTGAACGGTCATCAAGGGCAGCCCCATGTAGAGCGTGTTGCAGTAATCCAGGCTCACGGTGATGAAAACATGGAAGATGGTAGTCAAATCCAAATCAGAAAGAAAAGGCCATAATTCCCTCACCAGATGGAGTTGGTGAAAAGCGCCTCTGGCCACCGCCACAACCTGACAATCCAGGCACAGCAGGAGGTCTATAAGCACTCCAAAGCTGCGGACCTGACTGACCAGAGGGGGTCGGAACCCATGAGTAACAGGAGTCCCAATCCTCTTCAGAATATGAAGCAGAATTTAATTCCCGCTTGATTTGTGATTTAGAATCTTCATTTTTTTGGTATTTTGTGATAGAAATTTCAGTTGCCTTGGCATTCAGTGAACTGCACTCTTCTATGGAACTATTTTATTTTTATTATTATTTTTATTTTTAAAGAAATGAATGTGAAAAGAATGTGAATGGTTCAAAATGAAGCAATTGCATTCACTTCACAATCACAATCGTTTTTCTTTCTTTCAAAAAACATAACAAGAACATAACCCTGCACCAAATACTACCATCAAAGCGTGTGAAGTGCTTCTTACGAAACTATCAGAGTATTTAGGTTTTACTTATTGTAGAAGGGTTTTTATGGATGAGAAGTATTTTTGATCTTTTACAGGTTATTTATGAAGACTATGTGCTTCTTTAGTTTGCTGTTTCTTGTTATCGAGGGTAGTCTGTAATTCTTTGGTTTCAGGGGTTGAGTCGGTCCAGACTTATGCTCAGTTTAGGAGCAAGGATATTGATATATTAATTTATTGGGCTAACTATTGCATTTTGGATTACGAGGCTGAGCTGTATTTGAATACGCTCGAATGGAGTAGATGTGTAATTATATTTTGTATTGTGTGTGTGTGTGTGTGTGTGTGTGTGTGTGTGAGTGTGAGAGAGAGAGAGAGAGAGAGAGAGAGAGAGAGAGAGAGAGAGAGAGAATATGAATGTTTGTATATTTTGGGTAATGGTAAAAGCTAATCCATAATAAACTTTGAACTTTGAGTATTTAGGTTATACCAAAGTAACCTAAATATCAAACGAAAGAAAAAAGGAAAATAAAAAAATCAGGACAGAAAACCAAAAAACAACAACAACCCGTGACCAGTATTTGACATTTTGTAACATCAGGTACCCAAATTGGGTTGCAAATGGGTATTGATTAGTGGCTGATATTTTCAAGTTGATTCGGGTACCGGAAATTCAACCGGTACACCCGTTTTTGCAGGTATTCAACTCCAGAGCATTAGACAAAATCTTATTCCTGGTAAGATTTGAGCACAACTCAAGAGTTAGTCACTACTTTGGACTCATCACTCATTTCTAGAAATGATCATGAGAGAACAAGATGCACTGAAGCCCTCTCACAGTTCACTTGGACCTATGGCAAGAACAAGCTCACTTCCACTAATTCTTTTATACTACGATAGGGACAAAATGACAAAACTGATTATGCTCAAGCCCATTTCTTTTCAGTTTACCAAAACGTACAAGTTTAACATGTTCTTTAATAAAACAACCAACCACCTACATTCTCTAAAGAAACCACGGTCTCCATTTTAATAGATTCAGTTCCGCCTGCACATCACTGTGTATCTTGTGAAGTCAGCTACTGCCTATTCACAGGCTGGCATAATAGCTGAGTTCTCCAGCATTCAGGGTAATATGCAAGTGTGTATCAGAGGGTAAGACTTTGCCTTTAAAAATAATGACACTGCACTAATACAACATTACTAACTGACAGGTGAAAAATAAAGTTTTTCATGTATTGGAGACATTTTTGTGTTTGCACGATAGCATTACTGCTATTTTCTCCCCAGAGACATAGGTTTTTGAAGGAAATTGTTCACTCTTTTTAAAAAACAAAACAAAAAAACAACCACCCCGCACAAACATTTATCAAGATTCAGAAAATATATTATGTTTTTTGTCATCCACATAGCTATTTATTTACCCTTGTTTTGAGACATCACAGTATCTCTTAGTCCAGCATGGCTCAGAGTTTTCTATGCTTTGTCTAAAGATGAAGGTGGGGGGAAACACACAGTGTGTTGTGGAAAGTCACTTCCCTGTACTGTGCATTGTATCTGTAAGCACAATTACATTTTCCATTTTGTTGTGAGTGTGGCGGGAAGAGGGAAGGGTGCACAAAGTTGCTTAATCCTGAAAGCCAAATCCCTTTACCATAATGGGGCCAAAGAGCTGCATGTGGCTCTAGCGTCACAATTGCCCCACTTCTGTAGACAGAACACTTATCAATTGTGCCCACACTACCCACAAGAACAGATGCCAACATGTTGTGGGTTAACAAAGGCATCAGCCGCAACTTTATTACGGAACAAACCGGAAAACACAACCCTACCAAAAAACCCCTCCTGAACCTGTGTGAATAGCGGATAGGAACCATGCCGTATAAAGTAAGCAGGAGGGCTGATCTAATCCTCGCTCCCCTGCCCAGGTGATTCGACTCTTCGAATTCATCCTCCCCTTGGGTCAGGGTGGGGTGAAGTCCCCTGTCAGCCGTTGAGAGCCTGGATCGGGGTCGCCATCCCTAAGACACCCCCCCTGCTCCACAAGTGGCGATGGGGGTATTTGCGCCCCCCTTAGCCCTTAGGGGGCCTCACCACCGCATGATTCCTAACTGCTAACCGCCATGAAAAGGGGGAGGACCCTTCACTCACCCCTTTTACACCACACAGGTATTCCCAAATACTGATGTAAAGCATCCCTCAAAGCATCAAGCCAGAGTGCATTTCCTGGCTCAGACAAGTGAACTCCGTCCTTCAGATATAGCCCTGGGTCGCTGCACACAATCCGCTGGTGATGCACTATCTGGCCCCCAAAGTTCTCCATTAAGGCCCAAATTGCCCTATTCATTTTACACTTTGCTCGCTCAATCTTATCAGGCTTGTTGGCATAACGCCACGTTCGACACTCCAGCAGATCCGACAACCACATGGAGGACTGCGGCCACTCAGCAACCACTCGGGAAATGTCCCCCTCCTAGGGATGGGCAAACCGAACGCAATTAGGATGTTCGGACGTTCAGTTTGAAACCCAAGTTCGGGTTCGATGGTTCGGTTCAGCTGAGTTCGGTTTGGCCGAACTTGGCTGAACATTCAAAAATAGCACTATCGATACCGAAACTGAAATGAAACCAAAACCGAATTTTTGGCCCTGAAAAGACGTTATTCCCACCCCTGAACTCATCTGAACTCATCTGAACACGACCGAACTGTTCGGTTGTTCGAGAGTTCGGTTCGGACGTCTGAACAGACCGAGTTCGGTCCGAACTCTGAGCATCCGAACTGCGTTCGCCCATCCCTACCCCCTCCATCTCACCCGTGAGCCACCATGCACTGCCCAGTCCCAGGTCATTCTCCCCCAAGTGAATGACGAGGATGTCTGGTGGTCCAAAGAGAGCCGCCCTGCAGTACAGAGATGGCAGCAACTGCCCCCACCCACCCCACTGCTTGTGAACCAATAAATCCGTGCATGCAGACCGCAACCCAGCTTGGAGCTAAAATCGGAATTAGCTGTGTGCTCTTCAGCCCAGTGCACAATGCTGTGCCTGCATATCCATATTGTGAGCAGCCACGCCGTGTCTGTGGATGACAGAAACACATCGTTATGATCCCAGAGGTTGCACATAGGTGCGGTATGTTCCAGAGCGCCATCTACCTATCACCATGATCTGGGATGTGGATATTCCACCTGCCGCAGCCGTGGATGCCGCCCCAATCCGAAATAAGTGTGACGCGTATTCGGAGGGGGGAAGGCCAAGCATAGCAATGCACTTTCGCAAAACCACCGTAAACTGAAATTTGGTTCAGTCCATTCCCGCCAAATGCATGAAAAAGGGGCCATGAGTGGGTGGGCATGATTCCAAATAAGCCGCAATGGCAGAGACTGGACACACTTGCCCAGCTGGCGAATGGTGCAGTGCTATTAGGTGACCCCTTCCCAACTGATCCCCATTTGACCTCCGAATAGTGATGGTGATGGAGTCAGTCCCTAGGACCACATTCCGCAACTCCAGGGCAGTACCTGACTGATCTCACTGAGAAGAGGGGACTAGCTCGCTAATTCGCAGTGCTGCAAAAAAAACGCTGTAGTGTAAGCGGCACGGAAAAGCAACGTCTCATAAGGCGAGGAACAGATCCCGGGCAGTGCAACGACAAGATGGGATAGCACACTGATGGGTATCGGCCTGCAAGGGTCCTTCCTAGGCCCTCCGACTCTGGCCCATCCCTCCACCGCCTTCTGGAGTCTGAAGTCTGTGCAAGGTTCTTGGACCCAGTTTGCCTTGTTGAAAAAGCCTATGTCTGCCAGGCGACATCTTATAGTGCATGGAGCCAAGCTGGGCCTGGGGGTCCGTCCCCTCCCTCCCTCGCGGATGGACCTATGACCTACCATGCTGAAACTCCTTGCCCAGGTAAGAAATCCTCGCTCCTTCTGGAGGCAATGGGGAGAGAGGAGGCGGCACCTGGCCGGCACAGGTATTTAACCTGCCCGGTTACCGCACCTTCAAGTGCGCTCCTCCCTCCCCATTGGCTTCCCAGGCCTTGCTGAGCACAGGAGGGGAAGGGGCCCTTGTCCCTCCCCTGCCCAGCTCCCTGTTCTGGGCAGGTAAGCACAAACCTGCTACCCATGCTAAAGGGGAACGGGGGGCGTTCTCATATATTACCTGTAATGGAGCTGATTAACAAAGGTAAATATTTTTTTTCCATGAAAGGTAATTAATACATTAAATGGCTAATTAAATCTCAGCTCATATAAGTTCACAGGTTTGTCATTGTGCAGCAAACCTAAGTTTTGGCTTTAAGCCTACCTACATAGTTGGCCTAAAATACGTTGGGAAAAGAAACAGAGGAGGAATCCTAATCTCCTGTCCCAACTACCTCCAGTACATTTTGAAGGGTCTTTGGCTCTCCTCTAGAGGGAAAGTGTGGTTTCCGTGTTGTTCCAAAAAGCAATGGAGATAAAGTAGTTCAGACAATATGTTTTATTATACCAACTTCTGTTGGACCACTAAGCTGATCCAATAAAACAGAACATCTGAACAATTTTGGCCCTTTTTACACAAGACGGGCCCACTCATGCCCACGCAGATCCATTGCATGGGCATGAGTGGGTGCCACACATTTGACTGCTGCATCAAGCGTGTGTGTGTGTCCGTCCGTGCTCCTGAGAAACACGCATGCACACCCAGCTCCACCCATCACCCACTCATGGAGCAATTGGCCAAAACAGTGATTGCTCCATGAGTGGGGATGCGGGGGGAGGGGGGAAATAGGTGTGCACCCATGTACACAGCCCCCCCCACATCGCCCATGCTGCTGCACACACACTTATCCCCTCACCCACCCACCCGCCGCACCTGTGGCCCATTTACCTCAGGGACCTCCTCGCCCTCCTCGTACCTCAGGGACCGTCTCGCCCTCCACGCCCCAGAGCGGCTCCTTCGGTCAGCCGGTGGTGCCTTTTTGGAGGTCCCCTGTGTTAAGCGGGGGGCCACAATGGAGAGGGCATTCTCGGTGGCCGGGCCGCACCTTTGGAACTCCCTCCTGGAGGAAGCTTGCCTGGCCCCAAGCCTTTTAATATTCCCATGAATTTGTAAGACCTGGCTGCTCGCGCACGCCTTTGGGGAAGGGGAGTTAGGGTTTTTTTTTTATCTCCCGCCACCCTTATTTATTGTATTTATTGTATTTTTAGTATTATCCCAGCCTGTTTTATTGTGGTGATTTTATGAGTGTTTTAATATATTTTTATAATTGTATTTTATGTTTTTGAAATTGTCAGCCGTCCCCAGCTGTTCTCAGGAGGGGCGGGATACAAATTGACAAAATAAATAAATAACAAAATAAATAATTTTAAAAAGGTCTTTGTTTCCATTGATTGTTTCGATTAGGGCTGCAATGATTATGACTAAAAATGACATTGACCAATTGGAATGGTTTCAGAGAAGGGCGACAAAGATGGCCAGGGGCCTGGAAACCAAGTCCTATAAGGAAAGGTTGAAGGAGCTTTGTATGTTTAGTCTAGAGAAGAGAAGAGTAAGGCAAGACATGACAGAGGTCTTCCACTACCTGAAGGGTTGTCACAGAGAGGATGGCAAAGATTTGTTCTCTGTTGTCCCTGAAGGCAAAACTAGAAATAATGGGCTCAAATTACAAGAAAGCAGATTTCAGTTAAACAATAGGAAGAACGTCCTAAGAGTAAGAGCTGTTCGACAGTGGAACAAATTGCCTAGGGTGGTGGCGGCTTCTCCTTCGCTAGCCATTTTCAAACAGAGGCTGGACGGCCATCTGTCGTGGATGCTGTAGCTGCAGATTTCCTGCATTGAGCAGGAGTTGAAGCTGATGAGGTCGCTTCCAACTCTATGGTCCTATGACTTGCAGATCATTTGCATATTACTTTGTTCCACTTGGTGATAACTAAGAAAACGAAGCACCAAATCCTTAATCAAGTTCACAATCAAAATACCAAACACAAAGTAGGATATGTATCCAGAATTAATAGTTAGAATGGCAAATGCAGCAGCACGCAAATACCCGTTTCGTTTAAGCAGGTGCAAATACTACAAATCCACAAAATTTGTCACATTTGAAATCTCCAGTGAATATGGAAATTAGTGTCCATTTTAAAGTATCAAAAATCCAAAGAACTCTTTGTTCTGTCTCCCAGCTGAGAGAGACAAATGTCACAACTCCACAAGTTTTCAGGTGCAAGAATTTTGCCATCTAGATTTTTTGCCCAAAACTTTTCTTTTCAATTCTTGGGGCTCAATTCCACTGCAAGTGCCGGCTTAGCAATTCCTTGCACCTGCATTGAATTAGCTGCAGGTCGAGGGCTGTCAACGGCAACTGTGAACACTGGCCCTGATCCCACAGTCTGTGGATCCTCTGTAGAACTGCGTGTTCGCGGAGCTGTGCAGCACTCGCGTGGATCCGCATTAGCAGCAAATTGGGCTGCCCGCAAACCACGCATATACAGCTGCATGCGGGAATCCACAGACTAGGGGATCAGGGAAATTGTGTTCCCAAATCCTTTTCATCCTATAGAGGCAGATCTCAGCGGGCAAGGTGCTTTTGTCCTGTCCCATCAAAGGGAGGAGGCAGGGCTGTGGGGGAGGAGGAGTGGTGCAAGGCAGGCCTGATGTGGGTGCTCTGAGCAGCCCCGTGCAAGGGCAACACTTGTTTATGGTGCAAAAACTGGGTCTCACTTCATGGGACTCCGGTGGTGCCATTTTGTGAGCCTGCTTTAGCAGCGCAGTTAACACCCGGGCTCAGAGCGTGAAAGAACTGCTGACACCCATCCACTCACACAATTATAAAGAGCACTGGGATTCCGTTCTGGCCATCATCTTTTTTTGGAGCCAGGAAGGAATTTTGTCAGGGACCACTGATTGGCTCCGTGATACCTGGTTTTTGCTTTCCCCACAGTGCTTGGTAGGGAACAATTCTAATTGGCAATCAATTTGAGTTATAGATGTTGGATAATTGGCCAAGTAGATTTTTGTTCTTGCTTATCACAGTTAAGGTATAATGTGTCACACTCTTGCTGGGGTCCAGTGGTAGTTAGGGTAACGTTTGCACTTAGAATTATATAAGGTAGCTGTGGCATCTCATTATGAGATGGGAATAGGATGCCGCCACCAAGGGCAGGTCACGACCAGGTGCCCGTAACCAGCCCAGGGGAGGTTCAGTCCAATGGGAACCCAGTAGGACAGACATGGTCACTGGGACCTCACATCAACCTTGCCACAAAGTACCAAATGGTATCTTTAATCACCCTTCTATAACCACACTGTGGTATGGGGGGCAAAGTTAGGTTTAGTTAGTTAACAGGGGACGACACCCCTTTTCCTATGCCCAATGTTATACGACCTACTGGACCCAAAGGTTGACTCAAATGTTAATTCTGATTGGAATAAAGAGTGGCCATTCAATCCCACCAGTGTGTCTATATCTTCTTTTGGGGTGCACTAACAAATGTTCCCCTTCCAAAACACTCTCCATAGCTTCTATCCATTTTAACACTATTCACAGCACCAGGACATCTAGTCTTAATTAAACGTTAATAGAAATATTTTCACCTCTATGGCGGCTTGCGGCATGTCAATGTGAAGAGGCAACCTTGATGGAGATAATCATGTCCTAGTTTGGCTTGGAGTCCATTTCAATACGCAGTCTCAGTGGCATACTCTTTCAGCTAGAATTGTATGTTTGCTCATATATAATTAATACAGCCTATACCTAATTTGCATTCCAGACTTCTAGAAATGTTTGCGTTTAGGCAGAGGATAATGTGCATAATTGGTTTAAAAGAACAAACTGCATCGAAGCAAGACAAACTCAGCTGCCTCTGAGCCTCCCTGCCCCCCCCCCCCGGGTACTTTGGCATACAGTGTGTTTAACTTGGCCCTGGGCATGTGCCTTTTGGGGAGGTGGGGTGGGGGAGAAAAAAACAAATTCCATGTAATATAAATAACTGAGAGAAACAAAATGCTTCCACATTGGAATAACAGATACTGCAGCATTTAAGAAAGCAACATAACGCTCTGGAATGCAAATGTTCCATGTGGACTTCTGAAACGGCTATGTGTGGCATTCATTCCCATACGGCACAATCCTACTGCCACTGACATCAGTGGTAAAAATTCTTATTGACTTCAGCAAACTTGGAATCAGGCACTCTTATATAATAGGGCTTGGGTTTTTTGGGTTTTTTTAATGGCTGCCTCTCCATGTATATATTGTATTGTGACAAATGATTGAACGACTGTGATATCAAAGAACGTTCAGAGTCTCTGGCAGATACCTCACTCAGATGTGCTACCTGAGACCATTCAGGATCCCCAGCAGAGGCCTCACCCAGGCATGCTACAAGAGATCCTGAATCGGAGATGCCAGGGATTGAACAGGGGATCTTATACATGCCCTCTACCACCTGAGCCATGGCCCACCCCAAGAATTAAGCAGCTGCTTAACTGAGTCAGACCAATGATCCATCTTAGCCCAGTATTGTCACAACCTGACATGGCAGGAGGGTTTCAAATTCAGCTCTTCCAGGGTCTCAAGCAGAGGCCTCACTAAGGTGTGCTACCTGGGACCCTCCAGGATCCGCAGCAGAGGCCACACCCAGGCATGCTACCGGAGATCCTGAATTAGAGATGCCTGGGATTCAACTTGGGACCTTATACATGGAAAGCATGTGCTCTACCACCTGAGCTGTGGCCCACCCGATATGTATGGGGATAAGGTAGGTATGCCAGCCTCAACCTCTCCTTTGGTTTCTCTTCCCCTTTTGCATCTAGCACCCTCCTTGTCCTCACTTTCAAGACTTTTCATGGCTTTGCTCCTCCCTATCTCTTTGCCCTCATTCCCTGTTACATCCCCATGAGGGAACTGCACTCATCCTCTTCCACAAACCATTCCCATGCGTGGGTGTTTTCAGACAGGATGTTGGGCATGGATCAATCCGCTTGAGCATGGATTAATCCATGCCCAATGTCACATTTAAAACGGGCCACTAGATGTTACCACAGTCTGGCTCCCAACCATGGTAGAGTTTAGCCCAGGCTGTCACTCGGGGAAATCCCCAAGTGATAGTCCAGGCTAAGCTCCAGCACAGTCAACCAGCTAGTTGCTGGACCCGCAGTGAAGTGCGCTATCGCATCCAATAGGCTGCTTCACTCAACCCAGTCCGGGGTGGCAGAGGGGGTTGGGAGCCATGGTGGCCGTCATTGGCTGTCATGAACGTCCGTCAGCCGGGAGAAGGGAGCTGCATGCAGCGCAGGGGTGGGGATGTATAGACACTCGTCTGGGTGTCGCCCCACGTCCTACATGAAACTGTACCTAGATGTGTCTTAGATTCAGAGATCCATCATGGTATCTAAACAGGGCCAGTCTTTGAATTGGTGGGGCCCAGACCAAAATAAAATGCAGAGCCCCTGGTGGTTCCACCCCATGGGTCCCCAGACGTGGCAATGTTTAGGGCCCTGCTGGGAGGAAATGGGGGGCCCCACACTCTGGTTTAGTGAAAATAGGAGCCACTGTGGTGCCCCAGAAGGAGAGGAAACAGCAGAACCTGGGACAGATGCCCCAGATCGCCCTGTAAGAAGGCCAGCTCTGTCTCGGAATAAACCAAAATGCAACACCCTATCTAGTCTGCTCCTCGTGATTTTTCTTTGCAGAGAACATTTCACTTCCTAAGGATGGCTGTATGTGAAGGCAATGCTATTACCCCCATTTTACAGAGGGACAATTTACTCAAGGTCCCACAGGAATTCTGATGTAGAGTCGGGAATCGAACTCAGGTCTTTAGGTCTGAGGCCAGTGCACTAGCCGCTGAACAACCCTTCCTTTCTGTACTATATTATTCATTTCTTTTATGTTCATTTAAATCGAACCCCTTCAACATGAAATACTAAACATGCCAGCTTACTCTAAAAACTACAGACCATAATGAAAATAAAACAACAATAACAACAACAAACAATGAGAACAACAACAATAAAAAAAACCAGACACAGCAGCATTGACAAAAGCAGGGACCTGTTTCAAAAGTGAGCGTGCACGTGTGTAATGAGCATGCATGGTGCACACCACACAGAAGTGGCACGATGATCTAGGATAGCTTCCAAATTCTTCAAAACATTCCACGCTTACGCACGCACGGGTCAGCATATTTACAATCCCACCAATCTTGCACTTTCTGCAGTTCAGAAGATCATTTTTAAAAGGAAGAAAAAAAATGTATACGTTTATTCCCTAAGGAAGGATTCATTTTTTAGGGTCTAGGGGTGTCAACAAACAAGAGGATAGCCCACGCCAAGTGGGTGTCCACCTGTTAGATTATTAGGTGTTTGCACCCACCGGCCACGTCACCTGGACACACGGCCCCCACTCTCTCGGAGCCCACCATGCGGGTGGTTGCAGGCTAATGTGTGCCCACATGTCCGTGTCCCATCCATTCTGTTGCAAATGCAGGCTAATGCGTGCCAACGTGTCTGCGCATTACGTTAACTATGCGGCCGGGAAGAACGCCTGCATGCGGATTAGGTTTGCCATGCTAAACCTGTGAGTGGGGTCTGACCATTTCTTAGGCTGTACACGTTAAACATGTGAGTGAGGGGCGGGAGAGGGGGATGCACAGACCAAACACAGACTCCAGCAGGCTACTGTCTAGTTTGTTTACACCCTCGTTTTCATTGCTAGCGTGTTTAGCTGCTACGTTTGCTTCCTGGATTAAAAAAAAAAAAAGGAAAATTGTTTAATAAGTATAATTTTAAGTGTGTTCAGCTGCTTTATTGCAAAATGCATGAGAATGTAGTATCTCCTGGAGATATATATATATTTTCCTGTGGAGCTTCCTATTTTGTCATATTGTAGGGAGCGGATATGTGATTTTGATTTTCCCCTTAGCAGTGAGGTAATTTGCCTATGTTATTTGCTCTGTGGGCATCCTGATAACACATTTTAAATTTATTTCATGATGTCTCTTGAAAGCACTATGAATCCAAGACATGCTAAATCAAACTAATGAAGTAACCTCCATCCATTCAAACTCTCCCTGTGTCTCAGCCCCATAAGAAGCAGACAGGATGTAAAACTGACAGACAACTTAAAAAAAATTTAATTATATATATATAACAAAGATGTAGATGTTCATGTAGAAGATTAGACCTGACATCTCATTTGAGGTGAAAATTGCCAGTCTTCCTTATAACCTCTTTTCTTGCCAGGTACAAAATGTGTGGGGCGTGGGGGGCTGTATTGTTAAAAACTTACTGTTTTCAGAGCACTGCAGTGATTAGGATCTCAGCATGTCCTATTTCACTGAAGAGTTTTTAAAAGAAAGACAATGAAGAGTTAGCTAAGGAGGAAAGCTGTTTGAAACACATCTACCTACATTTCCCTTCATTTTAAGGAGACATCCGCTACAAACATTCTGCAGCATGTCTTGCCAATTTGGGGGTGTCTACTACTCCAATCGTAAAGGGTCCTTTATACTGCGATCGGGTGGAAGTGCCTCCCTGTGGATACCGTCCGTTAAGTCTTGTTCATATGACGAGGGCTCTCGCGGGGAGGCATTCTTGGTTGCCCACCTGACCTTTTTGTTTGTAAAGGTGTTTGGCGGGCAGGGATAGGGGATGGAGGGTTGGTGGGTGGTTTGGGGCTAGAGTTATGAGGGGAGGTCTGGTTGTGGGAAATGGGGGAGGTGGAAATGGGTGGGTTTTATGGGGGAGGAGTTGCAGGCAGTTTTGGGGGTGGTATTGTTTTTAATTGTTTTATGAATCTTTTAAAATATGCTTTTGCGTGTGTTTTATATGTTTGTAAGCTGCCCTGAGCCTTTTAGAGAAGGACAGGTTAAAAGTTTAAATAATTAAATAAATACATACACTGGGTTATACTAAAATTTACAGTCTTCCCAAAGGTTTCCCCCCAAATGAACACTATGCATCTGGGGCAGATGGTGGGTGGTGGTGGGGTGCGGCACATCAGTCTAAATATTTTCATACTTCAGCTTTCATCTTCAGCTCAGTGGATGACCTTACAATGCAATGTGTCAAGATGAAGAGGCATCTGGAACTTTCACTCTGGTTGTAGCTTGGGATCCTGCATATTTTTAAAAAATGTGTTTATGCTGAGATGTCACATCCCATTCTGCATCAGTCACTCAAACACAGCTGCCAGAAGTTATTTTCATTGAAAACTCTTTTAGGGTGTTGGGGGCAGTAGAGGGAGAGTTGGCAGGCCTTGCAGATTTTTGTGTGAAGAAAATGACAAAAAACAATACCCAGACCAGTGAAAGGGAGAGTATCCTAGACAACAGAAGACGACAAGTCAATTCAGTGGCATTTCCCAATGTCAAGAAAACAAAAGAGGTGAGCGGAGGGGAAGTACTATCGTATTCACTTATTGTTCAAGAGGTTACAAAGTTTTAAACAAACAAAGGAAACTCTAATCTCCATGAGAAGAAAAGCTCCCCACTGAGAACGTTGTAGCAGAAAGCTGGCTTTTTGTCCAACCCTTATCTAGATTGTAGCATTAAAGCCAGTGGTAGCTGCAACAGAAATGCTTAGACAGGAGCTTGCAAGCTGATGAGCACTTGTCTCTCATACTTTACTGGGGAAGAGAGCTTGGTTGCTATGTTGGTCCCAAATGTACGAGATGGAAACAAAGTAACACTGTGTTGCGCAAAAGCTTGCATACACTCAAACAGAACTACTTCATCTCCATACTTCATTGGATTAAGTAATGGTGATAAGGAAGGACTCTAATGGACTGAGCCCACAGCTTCCAAAATGGTGATGATTAGAACTAAAATGAGATCTCTCAGAAACAAGGAATCTCATCAAAATCCCGGGTCTCGGTTCGGCTCGGACAAACGGAGAACCTATCGATGAACCTCTCGATGCCCGACAACGTGCCAATGAATTCTCATGCAATAATAATAATAATAATACAAATAATGGACAAAATGGCTTGCACAAAATGCTTGCACAAATGGCTACCACCCTTAAGCAAAACGGCAGCAATAGTGTTGCCACGTTTTTGGTTAAAAGAGTTGGTGCATGGACAATGATTTTTTATTTTTTTTATTTTTTTTAATTTAGATTTTCGCTTCAGGATTTTCATTTAGATTTTCGCTTTTGAATTCTCAAAATTCTCAATGACACAATAGATGAAATTCTCATCTGAAAGAGAAACAAACTCAAAAGAGAGCAATTTCCAAGATTACAGCTCAATTAATTTTTGGGGGGAGAAGAAAGTCAGAGGAAGAATAAAAGTCCCCCACCCCTTAATGGAAATGTTCACCAATAGGGGTGTGGAAAAGTGTTTACAATAAATTATCTATACCCCTTGGAAACAAATCTGATGGAACAGACATTCATCCCACTTTGTTCAGATATCCACTTTGAGTATTTTGGATTTTGGCTGTTCCATTTACTGGTTAATACTTTCAGTTATTCAGTTTATTGCATATGGGTAATAGTGCCAAAGGAAAGTAACAAAAGAAGTGAATAGACTAAATAAATAAATATGCAAATACCTATTTCAGATACAGATTATTAATTATTATTATTATTTTGTCACATTTCCAAATCCTGGATCTGGCCTATGAAGCCAGCCTATTTGTTGCCGAAGGAGTGAGCTCAGAGAAAGACAGCAGAGATAGGCCATGCACTCAAGGTAAGAGATGGATCCATAACATGGATCTGTGTTCTGGTCCTTCCCATTCCGTCTCTTATAGCGATGGGCGAACGCGGTTTGGAAGTTCAGAGTTCGGCCCGAACTCGGCCTGTTCGGACGACCGAACTCGAATCCGAACACGAACTGACCGAACCGAACTAGATTCCAAATGTCGAAATGACTAAACAGTTCGGTCAGTTCGGATCGCATTCGGGTGAGTTCGGGTGGCAAAAATGTGTCCCTGGAAGGCAAAACGTGACAGGGAGGGGGAGTCAGCTGAGGAACAGACTTCCAGGCACCAGGGGTGGAGAGGCTTGGAGTAGCAGCCAGCCTGCCCAATCACCATCCCTTTTCACCTCAGACCACCGGCTTTGCAGTCTGCAATTGGCCATGGGCTTGGCTGCACGGAGCCAATGGGGCTTGTGGTGAGGCGGGCGCAGCAAAAAATAAAACTGATTGCCTCCCCCCTTCCCAACACCTTCTGAGCTAGTCACTGTTCCTGAACAGCAGG
>QEPC01009477.1:822879-837769 GCA_003113815.1 Sphenodon punctatus | reverse complement strand
AGGAGCTTGTGCAGAATACGCTCAGGAAGGGGGAGCCAGTGAAGAGAGGAGAGGAGAGGCTGCACGTGGTCAAAGCGACGGGCTAGGTGGATGATCCTGGCAGCAGAGTTTTGAACAGAGATGAGGGAAGAAAGGTGAGAGTGGGGAAGGCCAGTGAGGAGGAGGTTACAATAGTTGAGGTGTGAGATGACTAGGGCGTGGATGAGAGTTTTGGCAGAGGAGATAGACAGAAAAGGGCGGATCTTAGCAATGTTGTGGAGGGAGAAACAACAGGATTTGGCCACGGAGTCAATTTAGGGTAAATTGAGAAAAATTCATGACTGAGAACCATTAGCACGATCGTCCTGAGATCTTGGTAATGATTCTTGATTCTCACGAAATTTTCACATAACAAATTGATTCTCATTTCAGTCCTAGTCTTGACCCATTATAGAATTTCTTATGCTCTTGCATTAGTGGAATTCTCACTGTTCTTCTGCCTATGCTAGAGAAAACTGTCAAGGTTAGAGGTCTGAAGAGGTGGAGATTCCAGTGGAATTCCTTCCTCTCATGGCTGCACTACTCCCACCCAGATTTCTGCCCCTCATGCCCATAGTCCTACTTGCAAGGCCAGACCAAGCAGGCCTAATTCCAGATCCCTCAAATGCAAATGGCCCTATTCCTTCTTTTAAGCCAAATACATAGGTCCTTTTGACACAAAACACCCTCACCCATCTCCACGCAGTTTCACTGTGTGGAGGTGCCCGTGGGAATGCCGTGGGGGATGGGTGGGGGTGCATGCACACTCCCATGCCACACCCATCTCTACCCATCACACATGCATGGAGCAATGGGCTCCAATGGCGGCTGTTCCATGGGCAGAGGTGAGTGTGCGCCCGTTCCCACGGCCGCACACCCATCCCTCCACCCACCACAGCCCATTTGAAAAGGCCCTTAGTTCTCTATTCTTGGGATGAAGCATAGGGGAGTGCTGGAGCAGTATATAATAAATATAGTGTTATATCCAATACAGAAAGGGAGATGTTATAAGTCACTTGACCAATACACAGGAAGTCTGTGAACAGACAAGTTAAAAAAAGGTGGGGGGACATTGCAGCACACACATATATGCAAATATGCACTGTGCTATAAGATATAAAAACAGCATATGTTTGGTTTTAGCTAAAGTTATTTTCTCAGCAACAGAGTATCATTATCATCCTTTCTTTTTTTATGCCAGAGGGTTTATGCCTGTTGAGAATTTAACAGAAGCCCATAAATTCCAACTCTCAGCATGGTGATGGTGGTGGTGGGTTTTTATTTTTTATTTGTATATTGTATATTGAAATCCATAATTAAGACTAATATTTTAAATGCCTGTGTAAAAAAGGAACCCAGCAGGAGCAAAATGGACTTTTTATTAAAATTAACAAAAGAAATCAAGTTTGAAAAAAAAACCTAATTGCAGAACACAAGCTCGATAATTAAAATTACTTCTGTAACCTTGTTAGTTTTGGTGCTGGGTAAACAACATGACTATTTGCTCATAGATCAATATTGCTGTTCACAACAATCATTATAATTCTGGATAAATAGCCATGCCATGATAAACTGTGGAACACAGTGGAATATTTGTAATATTTGGAGTCTGTAAATGTACATGACACTTTTGTATATGTATATGTACACACACACACACCATTCTATTAGAATCCAGTGCTGGTCAGAGATTGTTCAGTCAAGGTGGTGCTACTAATAGGGTAATTTCAGACATGATGGGCCTCTTGGCCTGCCACGCTGAACCGGGATCCGAGACAGATCCCAGTCCGTGATCAGACTGGCTGCCCTTTAGACGTGCCAGCCTGATCTGTAAGGGGGATTGGGGAGGGGGAGAGGCTGCACGACGCGACATGCGGCTGCTCAGTCCTGCCCCCCACGCTCCCTCGGCTTCCCGCCCACGGGGAGACGGGTGGGCGTAGCGGCCAATGAGCCCCCTGCGCCCGATCTCGTCCCATGGTTGGGACCCAATTCTGGGACAGGGCTGGCAAGCAGTCATTCATCGTGGTCATTGCCAGCCCCATCCCGGATCGTGGCCAACCTAACCACGATTCTGGAGGTGAGACCAGCCTCACCTCCAGAACCGTGGTCAATTTGATCCTGGCCGGGTGTTCGCTGTGGTGAACATCTGGCAGAGAGCAAATAGATGTTCATGAAATCGCTGCCACCACACAGGATCCACTGTGATTCAGTGTGGTGAACAGCAATCTCGTAACGTCTGAAAATACCTATAGTTATGGTGATGCTTCCGTTGCTATGACCACAATTCAAGAACACTGTCAACACTTGGGCCTCCTAGAGCGTAGGTTCTCGCACAACTCTGGATGTTATTATTCAACCTGAAACAAATATCCAAAGTATATACCAAATTTGACAAATTTTGTATATTCTTTTCACTTTAGAAAAGTGAATCTGGAAGCGGTATTCACTTCCTTCTTCAATTATATTTATCACAAGTAGAGAGAAAGAATGGCCAGGGCACAGCAACACCTGAAATGGCAAGGAATTAATTCATACGCTATGTCCAGATGATTTGGGGTATTTTTATACGAGACAGCTCTTAGAGCTGGCATGCATTGATGCTGCCAGTGGTGAGAGCGTTCACCATGGGCAGGATCAGGCCTGGCCGCTGAACAAACATACTGGTGACCAGGGATGGGGACGGTGCTCACCTGAAACTGCTCTGGCCACTGGCCAGAATTAGATAGAGCGGACCATCAGATATGATGACATGCTCTACCACAGTCCAGGATAAACTCTGCTCCCGCCCACAGCAAACATCTGGTGGGTGGGAAAAGATGTGACACCACCATGTGTGGCCACCCGTGGTAGCGTCACGTTTGCAAATACCCTCAGACTAGGGAGGTATGTTCCACGCTGCCAGAGGATGTGAAAAACCCTTCAGAGTCAACTTCCTGGGGAGAAATTCCTACTCACCTCCAAATATGGTGTTCAAGTAAACACTGAACATCTATTAGACAGTCAGGCTAGAACTGAAACAAGTATCCACAAATACTGATATATCTGATGAATTTCCAGTACATGAATGGACCCAACAACATGTGTTACTGATCAATTCGATATCCAATTGCAACCCAATTTTGCTAAGGATGTCCCAGAAAGTCATATTCCAGTCTCAATTCTTTTTTGTTTTCCATCCCAATAAGAAATTAAAAAATCTACAACAGAATTTACCAAATTTTGGGCATAACCAGGTACACTATCGTTTTGTGGGTAGCTCATCAAGTACCCAATGCAGTACTCGAAAATGTGGGTATTACCCTCAAGTTGCAAATCAGCTACCCATTTCACCTCTAGGCACCACTACACCCCAGCGGAGTCCCACTCCCAGATGTGGTCATCTTTGATGTTTCACAAAACAAGAAGGAAAACTATGTTGAGGGTAGAAGACTTATTTCTAGAAACCTATCGGCATGAGGCAAGTACGTAAGAGACAATTCTTCAGGCACTTATTCTAAGTCAGATACCATATTTGCATTTCAGATACAGAAAACGCACAGCGGAATGGCCCAAATATATAGGACATGTCCTCACATTCCACAGAAGTTTCCACCCCAGGTCTGAGCATACGTGTGGGTTTGGAAAGATGAAACCGAGTGGTCCAAGAATGCTCTTTGATAAAGGAGAAATGTATTGAAGAAAACTTGTACAGATCAAGGTGAGATGCTGACTAATACGTTTTAATCAAAGCATTCCTTTCAAGCCGCAGCACAAAATATAGTTTAGCAGAAATTAAACCTAATACTGGAAGCTAACACCTCAGGGCACTTTTCAAGTGCATTAAGGCTCTGAGAATTAAGATGCCCTAATGTGTCTTCAAAGTTAGGTGGGATGGATTTAAAATTAGGCGGCTGTTTAATATTTTTGGTGTGAAGATTGATTTGCTGTGTGTGTGGGTGGGTGGTTGGGTGTGTAGGTGGGTGTTGGGAGGGGGAGGGAGGGAGGGAGAGAGAGATATTATTCATTGCAAACATTGCTTTCAACTCATTATTATAGCCTAAAGAACAGGTACTCTGGCTGATCTTTGCATGATGCTTTCAGAAATATTGCTCCACTCACTACTCCTTGCATTGACAAGAACAAGGGTGTCCAACTTCTAGGCCATCTTTTCAAATTCCTATGCTGGACCCGGCCCATGAGACAATAGTGAAACACCCCTAACAAGGCCTAGTTTGAATTTGTGGAACAGTTCTGATCACAATTCTGATAGAAAAAAAAAGTTTTCAATTGGAATTCCGAATGAAACATTTTGCACATGAAAGTAAAGTACAATGGATGCCTTTTTGTTGTACAGCTGGGGCCATTTTGCACAAGTGCAGTACAGCTGTGGCCATTTTGCAGAAACCAGATTGGAATTTTGCCTGTTCTGATTTTTGACTGAAACAATCAAAATACCCAGTTCTGACAAAAAAAGAACACGGACAGACTTTCCACTTCAGCCCAAGCACTGACCAACAGGATGAAACACCACAAGACAATGCAAACATCTGGATACTGTAACATGGTTATTTTGCAGCTCCATTCAATGAGGAATTGATTTTCTGGGTATTACAAATACAGGTCTGAAAATCTTCTCTTGCTCAGATATTCCATAACTAGAAATAAAGGGTGCAATCCTATGGCCCTCGTAAACTGCACCTACACAAGGCACAGGGCCGGAATGCCCCCGCTCTGGTGCGTACGTGCGCCGTGTGTTCAGCAAGTCATGCAGGGCGAAGGCGTAACCCACGCTGCCGTGACCCCTGAGCCCACACATCCCGCGGCCCAGGGGATGAAGCAGGAGCCGTGCCTGCTCCATCCTCTGGGTCACGGTGTGTGTGGGCTCAGGGGTCGCAGCAGTACGGGTCGCACCTTTGCCCCACGCGGCTTGCTGTGTATGGCACACCTGAGCACCGCCATCCAGCTGACCATTGCGCCTGCTGCTGGTATAAACCAGCAGTAGAATTGCACCGAAAGACTTTAGAAATTATTGCATTGACCTGAACACTGAAGCATTCTTTTGAAAGCACAAATTCATTCTGTTTGCAATTTGCATTCTTTACTATGGTGGTGATATGACTGTAATGCTGATGTAATGTGTTCCAAGTATGTACTGGCTCTCAATAGCGTTCTGGGAGCCATTCAAGGTGCTTTCAAGCCCTAAACAGCTTAGACCATACCTATCCAAAAGACTGCCTCCTTCCATATGTTCCATCCCACTCCCTCAGGTCAGCCGGGGTACTCTCTTGCTAGTTCCATTGTTGCACCTGGTCAAGACAGTGGTCCATGCATGGACAGTGGCATTCTCGATGGCTGCTCCACAGCTTTGGAGGTTCACCTGAGCCCGGACATTTTCCAGAGACAATTTAAGACTTATTCATTTGGCCAATTGCTTGGGTAGGGGGTGGGGGAAAGATAGGTTTTGGGGATTTGTTTTAACTAGATTTTTATGTAGTTCATTTTATTGGGTTCTTATTTTTTGCGTATTTTATACTTGGATTATTATTTTATATTGTTAGCTGATCTGAGCATTTGGGAAACAGCAGGACGGAAATCACAATCAATCAACCAATATACTCCAGGGAAAGTAGCACATAAAAGATAATTCCTTCCTGCAATACCTTATGTGCATGGATGAAACTGGCTGGGAGAGAAAGCTCCCAGGTGTTTAATTACCTGTAGGGAAAAGAGCAGGAAGCAAGCTGGTCCCACGCTGAGCTGGGGGCGGGGCTTCCAAGGGGTTTCCAGGAGTCTCTTTGCAGGGGACGAACTTCTCCCAAGTAACCAAAAGTGGCTACTGTCGGAGACAGGATGCTGGGATTGATGGACCATTAGTTTGACCCTCTATGGCACTTCTTATGTTCTTATTTGTCCACGTGTGCAATGGTTTGCGTACATGTTAGCTGCACACCCGAGTGACAAACTAGAAGTGGGACACTCTTCATCCAAGCAAGAGGCATCATTATTCATATCCCACTCTCATTTGCTCATGCAGTGTCAGATAGACAGAGTCACAGAGCTGCAAGGGACCTCAAGATTCATCCAGTCCAGCCCCCTGCACCACCGCAGGACTTGTCATCTTGCAACTATATGCACAGAAAAATCCCACCAATAGCTACAGGTAGAAACTAACCAGAGAACACCGGCCAAAATAAGAGAGAACAATTTTAGAAAAGAAAGATCCAGCTGTCCCAAACAGGTGAGCCACACCCATGTCACAGGAGAAAGCAAACAAAAAAAAACCTCAGAGTCAACTGCCAATCTGCCCAGATTGGCAGTATAAGAAAATTCCTTCTTGACCCCAAATAATGGCGATCTATTAGACCCTGAGCATGTGTGCAGGACCCACCAGCCAGGCCCCTGATATACAATTATAGTACACAGGCTTCAGAATGCCCCAACAGTTCCACCTCCAGCTGCAGACAACTTCGATGATTCAGAAAGAACAACAACAATATGTATTCTTGTGAAGGGGATGGGGAATTCCTCCTGTCACCCCTGGTGGTCAGCACAGCTGCTCCACATGCTCAGCAATTAATTAGTTAATCAATCAATCGATTGATCGATCGAAAAAAATAACTATCCTGCTCCCTCCTGCCAAAGGCAGTTTGGGGTGGTGTACAATATAAAAGTATAAAATATGCAACATGACTTAAAACAATAAAACGATCCATTTCCCCCCAAAACCAATCCCACCCCTCCCCCTACCCGTCTCTCTCACCAAACGCCTGATGGAACAACCAAGTTTTACATTGACACCTGAAGGAAGGAAGGTCCTGGGCCAAACGAGTCTCCGCCGGGAGGGAGTTCCACAACCGAGGTGTGGCGACTGAGAACGCCTTCTCCAATATGGCCCCCAGCCGAACACAGGGGACCTCCAAAAGGGTGCTCCCAGCCAACCGCAACGGCCATTCAAGAACCCAGGGAGTGAGGCGGGTTACGTGGTCTAGTGAACACGGATCACCAACGATGGCTAAGCTGTAGAATAATGCTCACCACAGTGAATGTGATTTTGGAACCGATTTATGTCTAACCTGGTACTTCAATAAGCAACTTACACATGCATAACCCCTTTGCACACCTGGACAAAGGAGAATTGTGCCCTACATTGTCAGGGAAACCAATTCAAAACTAGGTACATTGCTGGGCGATGGGGGGGAACAACAAAAAAACATGCAGGTAGATGTTCAGAAATTATGGCTGCACCAAACTGACAAAGCTTTTGACTAATAATAGCATAACAGGACTCCCTTTGTTACAGGATACTTCATTAAAATATGAGTTAATCTCATCCCCTATAGTAAAACAAACAAACAAAACCCCACATTGTGCTTAGTGACATTATAGTAAAGAGAATATGTCCGTCTTCCCACTACAAAGCCCTATTTTCAACTATAAAATTCCCTCTGGGCTGAAAACTTGGCATACAAGTAAACTTGAAAGAAATCCATTTTGTGGGGTTTGAATTAAACGAATGCAAAGAAAATTGATTTAAAATGTTTAAGAGGCTATTGTGTGACTCCATAACTCAAAGATAATACACATGTTTTTTAACCAAAATTGTGGGTTTATTATTACACCCCTAGTGCAAAGCAAAGGAAAAAGGAAACGTGGCACTTGAGTTTACAATGAATCTGAATGTGCGTCAACAAATACAACCCCTCCTATCTTAGGTGTGCACCTGATATTTATATGCTTTAACTCCCAGACTCCTGTTGTTCATGAAGATGTATATATTGTTGCTATTCATGTACATAGTAAGTACACAAATGTTTGAATGTAACGGAATGCTCTTTGATCAGGATAATCAACGTGTGCATTGTTTTAAGTGTTTTTATTATTGTTTGTGAGCCTCCCAGAGCTGCCTCTGGTAGGATGGGCGGGGTAATTTTTTTTTAACATAAATAAATACACACGAGCTTCTCAACTGGAACCATTACACCGCAGGTGAGAAACCAAGCGCCTAATCCAGTTCGTGACTGTTTTCCAATTCCTGGAGCTGGCTCGTGGATCCATTTCAGAGCTGAAATGGGTAGTTCCTTTGGTACCCACAGGTTATACCTGCAGTTTTGACCACCCTGTCAGGTGCCTGACAGGCTACTCATGTACCAATTGGACACCCAGGCAGCCCCCAAATGTGGGTATTGCTGGTTCTTGAACTCAGAAAATCAGAAAGATGGTCTTTCTTTTGGAACATCAGGTAGCCCATTGGACACTGGTTGAGTGCCAATTAGTAGCCAATGTTGGAGGGTCAGGTCAAGTACCACAATTTTGATGGGCAAGCCTGTTTTTGCGGGTACTTGTTGTCAGGTCTTAATCCAGTCTCTACTCTCAAGCATTGAAAGAGAGTGGTCAGGGGAAAGGAGAGGAAATAGGGCACACTCGAGAGCAGAAGATCTATGGCTTGAAACTATGGTATGGACCTTCCCCTTCATTTCCCTTCCCTAGACATATCCCTTAACCACCCTCAATCCAGCAAACTCCTGCTGATGTCAATAAAGATTTGTCTGCAAAAGAAGAAAGCAAAAACCAATCCGGGCTTGAGGAGTCACTTTTTTTATAGCCACCCACCTGAAATCTTCCCTAAACTCTCACACAACCAAAAGACAGTGCCTTTGGGGGCATATTCAGTTGTTACTAAATCAAATCCCCATTGACATCAATGGAAGCAAGAGCAATGTCTCAGTTAAAATGAAATAAAAAGGGAGTGAGGAGGCTCAGGATTTTCAAGGGCATTAGCATAAGGTAGCCCTGGACATTTGTTTAGGGCACCACCTTTGCAGGGACACAAAATGAGCCGGGACGGTGGAGGAGAGTAGCAGCCACAAGATCTCTTAACACCATATTTTGTGCTTGGCCCTGCTTCTCATACCTGAAACCCCATCCCTACTGAGTCCACTAACACCCAATGGCCTGCTCCTTATCTTAGAACTCCAACTACAGATGAACTGAGTATCGAATTTGGTGCTTGCGGGCAATACCCACATTTTAAGGTACCATTTTGGTACTGTTCAGGTACCCGAATACTCAGCATTTTGGAGTTTCGGGTGCCTGAAATTATCTGAAGCCTCTCCAAATAAAACCACCCAAAATATTCCCCAGAATTCAAAACTAGAAGTTGAAAAATCAGGGCAAACAGTATTTTGGTCCATCATGTACTCCATCCAACACTGTTTCCGGTACCAAAAAGTACCCAGAATTGTTGATTCAAATGTGGTACCATGAATTCAACAGGGATACCTGTTTTGGTGGCTACCTTTTTCAGCTCTGCTCCTGTCCCTGCCATGCGACACATACATAGGCCCTACTCTTCATGTCCACGCCATGTCTCCTGGACCCCAAGTCAGGTTAAGTTAGGTCTGAGTAAAGAATGGAGTGTCTTTTTTTCCAGCTTCAGTAGGTTAAAACAAACAGGGTGCATCGGAGTTAATAGAAGCTGTTTACGAAAAATCGCTTTGCAAACACGCATCCAGTAGTAGTGTCTTTGCTATATTTCTGAGCTTGCTGCGTCTCTGCCAATCCTCTTATTGGTTCACACAAAGCCATCTCTTTGCTCTCCTCTTCAATATGAATTAAGCCAAAATCACTGTCATATTTTCCAGGCCTAGGAGCTCTCTCAGTGGGGAAGACGCACAGCTTCTATTGAGCCTTCTTTTAGTATTTGATTACCACAGTGCAGTTTCACTCTTCTTCTCCCTTTCTACGCTTGCAGTGACATGAAATCTGGAGGGTTTTTTTCTGTATCTTCCTACCGCTGCCCCATGTATCCTAAAATGTTGTGTTCCGAGAACGTACCGCGCATTGATCTTAGCATCATAGGCTAAAGAAATATTGGGGAAAGATGAACACCTAGCAGGCCAGGGTGCCAGTTTGAAGATGAAGAGACTCATGTTTTATTTTCTGGCTGTGACACAAATTTCCTATGCAATCTCAGACAATCCAGTTTATCAAAAAAACATACTTCAATTTTCTTTAAAAAGGAAATAATAGTACTGCCCTATCGCACTGGAGTTTTGACAAGATAATTACATCAAACGTTGTGAGGCATCCAGATAGGAAAATGTAGTTGGAGCCATGTAAGATAAAGGCCAACTTCAGGCTCTATGATTCTGATATCTTAGGATGATTGTTCAAATTTGCAATTGGTTCCCTTTCCATTCAATTTATTTTGCTTATATTTGGGGCCATTGTTGGTAGGGATTGTCAGTACCTTCTTATGGAAGGGGAGGATGTTGGACGCCCTTAAATCTATGGTGGTTCCACCTCTGGTTAAGAAACCATCTTTGGATGCTGACTCCCCAACCAGCTATTGACCTGTCTCTGGCCATTTTTACACAGGGCGCTTAGAAGCGCCTCTGGAGCCCCATATTCAAAAGGAAAACCGCGCTTGAAAATTGAGGTCTACAGAATGTACCTCTTGAAAGCCCCGCATCTGCAGCTGCCACTGCTGAAGAGAATGGGTGGCACATCACTTCCAGTAGTAAACACTACCAAAAAGAGCGGATAGGGGAAACACAAATGTATATTTAATATTCCATGCAATAACTTACTAAAATAGGCAGTACTGTACAAGGGTGCATACCACTGTTACATAAAAAAACCCCAATGAGGATTTCTCATAAGGCAGCATAAAATTAATATTCAAACATAAATAGTTGGCAAAACAATGTGATCACTTATATACATGCTCCAAACATCACTGTATATGCACAAACAATATAAAAACAATGTCATAAAAAGGAAATATTATAAACAGGAACAAACGCCTTTTGGGGACACCCCCTTACCACATTGTGTGTGTATGCAGAGTGGCATTGCATTGTAATGGTTAAGCACTGCACCAGCTGAGGGGAGGGTTAGAATCAGCTATTACGAATTCTAAACATCCCCCCCCCACCCACCTCTTGGTACCTTGTAGGAAATGGTATCCTTCCTTTTTAGGGAAGGTTATTGAACAGGTGGTGGCTCAGCAGCTTCAGGGGCATCTGAACCGTATCAATTTTCTGGATCCCTCACAGTCTGGCTTTCATCTGGATTTTGGCACTGAGACTGCACTTGTGGCCTTGGCTGACAACCTCTACTGTGAGCTGGACCAGGGTCAGTTGACCCTGTTTATCCTGTTAGATCTCTTGGCTGCATTTGATACCACTGGCCAAGAGATGCTGGTGACGCAGTTGTGGGACCGAGCTGGGGTGGGTGGGATGATTCTTGAATGGTTCTGTTCCTTCCTGGCTGGGCCAACTCAATGTGTGGTACTGGGTGACTGCTTGTCATCTTCCCGGGACCTCATATGGGGAGTCCCGCCAGGTTCTATTCTGTCCTCTCTCCTGTTTAACATGGATGTGTAGCCTCTGGGTGAGGTCATCAGAGGGTTTGGTGTGCAGTGTCATTAGTATGCTGATGACACCCAACTTTACCTCTCTTTTTCAGCTGATCCCGGCCCAGCAGTCTTGCTGCTTATGTGCTGTCTGGCAGCTGGGGGGGACTGGATGAGGGCGAGCTGTCTGAAGCTGAATCCTGACAAGATGGAGGTGATGTGGTGGTGGGGGAGCTGAGGGAGTGGTGGCATCCGTCATTGATGGGGTCTACCCTCCGTTGGTCCCTCAGGTTCGTAGCCTTGGGGTGTCCCTCAATTCACAGCTCCAACTGGATGTCCATCTGGTGCATCGGCTTTAGCCGTACGGCTCAAACTCCAACCTAGCCACCATCATTCATGCTTTCATTACCTCAAGACTGGACTACTGAAATGCACTCTATGTGGGGCTACCCTTGGTGACGGTCCGGAGACTGCAGCTCATGCAGAAAGCGGCAGTCCGCCTCCTTACGGGGACAGGTCGCCGCAAGCACATTACACCAGTGTTCCAATCTTTGCACTGGCTGCCTATAGTCTTCTGGGCTTGATTCAAGGTGTTGGTTTTGACCTATGAAGCAATATACGGCCTGGGCCCTGCCTGTCTGTGGGATTGTCTCAACCCCCTGGGACCTGGATTGACCCCTGTGGTTGATTGGGAGCGCCCTCCTCAGGGTCCCCCGAGTATCTCAGGTGGAGATGATGATGAGGGTGTTCTTAGTGGCCGCACTGAGGCTGTGGAACTCCCTCTCAACAGAGGTCTGCTTGGCTCCAGACCTTCCCACTTTCCGACCAAAAGAAGTACCGGAATTATTATTCATGGTATCATTTTCATTTTTTGTGCCTGGATAACATTAGCAACAGAAATAGGAACTTGCATCTCTTGGTCTTGTATCCCATTTTGGTATGTTTAGTTTTATTTTGTTATTTTCCCCAGTTGTTTTGGTATTTTAGCGATGTCATTTTTGGCAATCACGCATGAACAATAGTGCTAGAATTGCCAAAAGGGCCTAACCCAAAATAATGACCAAACTATAAAGAATTAAAATATATACATTGCCCAAATTGCCCTGTGAGGATCAAGTAGATGGTTTATCCAATTTTGGGGGGGTGGGTACTTTTTCAGCTGTATTATTAATTAAGGGACAATCTGGATCCTATGCAGCAGTGTGAGTTGTGTGTTAGGAACAAGGTAGGATTGCACTGACTCAATGAACTTATCTACCTAATGTCTTGGTGACAATCATATGGTCAATATAATATTATGATGGACTACTTCCATTCTAGTATGGCCTAGTAGTCTCACTGAAGGATCTGGGAACCACTGTGTTTAAGAATTGAAAATAGAAGGAGGTTCATGCCATGAAAGAAAAAAAAAGTGTTTCCTTTGATTGTCATGGTTGGTGCACTAAGGTTATGAAAAGATTACAATTTCCAGAGCTTTCTAGTCAGAGTTAAATTTGGGGGCAGGGAGCCAGTTGAATAGTTCTTAAAACTGACAGTAGGAATCCCACAAACTCAGTTGCTGCTTATCTCTAGAGCTGTGTAACACCCATTGTATCATGGACTTAATTAAAGAAAATAAATGATACACTCTTCAGAATTCAGGAATACATTTCTCATTCCAAACATTAAGCTAACTATAACTTGTGTGTGTGTGTGTGTGTGTGTGTGTGTGTGTGTGTGTGTGTGTGCGTGTGTGTGTGTGTGTGTGTGTGTGTGTGTGTGTGTGTGTGCGTGTGTGTGTGTGTGTGTGTGTGTGTGTACGTGCAGAAAAGCAATAAAAATAATTATCTTTATCCAGAAATAAAATTTTAAAAAACATGTTTGTAGAATATCCTGGTTAGGAATTAATTCAACTGAATGTCAACATCTTTTAGGACTCTGAAAAGCCTTACTGATGCCAGTACCCTGGATTAGATGCAACCTGATAATTCCATGACAAGAAGTCTCCGACATTGATCCATTTTATTTTCTAAGGTGTTCCAATGTATCATAGACAATAGAGCATTGTCCTCTGGGTTTCTTTTGCAGGTGTCTCTATACAGCACTGCACAAATTGGTCAATTCCTCTAATTGTTGCTCCACTTATTATGTTCTCCAATTGTACTGAATTCATTACCTGTGTGAGATAAATTATGCAGCACACAGCTATCTGCGTGCTACGGAGGAGTCCATTTTTAACAAGGTGTGTATGAACTGAGCTGTGCGACTCTGACTGACCCCAGTGAGTGTTATAGGGCTATAATTTAGGACTTTGAAAAATTCAACAGCTCCTGTTTCCTCACTAAGTTTATCCATTCATTATCAATGTTCAGACTTGAGTGAATTTACCTCTGATTTACCATAGTCAAGCTTCAAAGGAAGATCAGGCATTTTTAAAATGCTACATTCCCTAGAGATGAAGAGTTTAGTAACTTCCCTTGGCTCAATTTCCAATTGTACTACTTCACCATTACATTCCCTCACTCCAATTGTTACATGGTGTGCGAGAGTGTGCTAAAGTTTTTAAAGCACTTTGAATACTGACCAATTAGTAATAGTAATTAGCTCATAAATAGGTATTTACTAATTATTATTATTATTATTATTATTATTATTAATAATAATAATAATAATAATAATAATAATAGGAGTTATACATTTTCAAATGTAATTCCTGTGGTGTTGGTATTTTCATTCCAATGTGATCTATTATGTGTTTTGTTTTGTTTTTAAATACTCTTATTTTTAAAATCAGTATAGAAGAGCTTTATGGCAGATGTAAAAGAAAAACCAATTGTGGTTTCATTGAAGCCATGGCTACCGATATGCATATGTGCTGGAGATAGGGTGGGAAGGATGCCAGTTCCTGGTGTGAAGAAATTAATAGCACACAGTGGGTAGATTGATATCCATTTGTATTTTTGTTTAATTCTTCACAGGACTTGCATAATCTTCCACAATTATTTAAGTTATATAAATAATTTACAAAGCACTAATAGAAACTTCTCTGTTAATCAACAGCAAGCCATGAAATCTGACATTTTCACCATGACTGGCGCATGAAATTGGTCGACTTAATCCACAGGTTCATGGAACGATCCATTTATGAATCAGCCTTTAATGCAGAGAATAATGAGCATAACATCAGTGCTCCCTCTCTCTCTCCCTCTTTACAAAAGAGCTCTGCTTTTATCCGTCATCTTCTAGGTTTTACCTTTTATAGGTCGACTTATAATAGTTTGGTTTTTTGCTTGCCATTTCTGGAAAACAAAGAACCCTTAATGAGATCCTTTTCCCCAAAGACCTGACATCGAAAGGGAAAGATACACAAGTAAACACTGCTGGTTATCTGTGTATTTATCCAGAACGTCTCCCTCTGTTGCTGATGCCTTTGCAGCGCTCATCCCCTCCAGGTGAGCAGGGCCCCACCCCACAGCCACAGGCCAAAGGTGCACGCCCGCCCCCAGAAGCCCCCAGCAGCCTTTGCAGCGCCCAAAAGCCCCCAGCAGCCTTTGCAGC